>JAJOOS010034786.1:0-10214 GCA_029582725.1 Solanum chiquidenum | reverse complement strand
AATGCAATAGAATCTGACTGAACTGTGGGAGCTACTAATAACCGATAATAAAACCACATGAGCTAAATGTGGAGTCCGATGTATACGCCCCATCGAGAGGACCCAATATACCCTGCCAGAGGTATAGAGGCATGCTGGCATGATCACTGAAGTGATGCCCACAGAGGGGACTTACAACCTACGTCTAGTAGTCCGGGGACTATTTGGGTACGTTGAACCCTAGTCCAACTCAGTATTATGCTACTCCCAATGGATTAAGTGATTAACACATTATGACTGAATTTCTGTAAGTTACTGGATAGCTCAGACTGGACATGCAAACTGGGTATGTAACAATTAAACTGGTATTGATGCATTAATAACTTAGGCATGTATAACTGAATAACTGAAATATCTTACCTAGCATGTGTAATTCAAGAACTAAAGAAATACATAGTTACGGTTCTGGAATTCATGCAATAAACTAAATATTAACATACTAATCTGATTTGGATTATTCTAACAACTAAGAACCTAATACTTCTAACATTCAAGAAACCCTGGGTCTAGTCATAGTAAGGGAATCAAGAAACTGACTGAAAACTAGGGACCTAATGGGCGAAAGGAACCCACTAGTGATATCCCACATACCTGGTGACGAATTCCACTGACAAATCTTTCAATTTCGAGGGTGGAACTGGAGGAAACTTGTTGCGTTCTTGAACTTAGGGTTGGTCGCCTCTTTCTCTCCTTTCGCTTCTAATTTTCTAAGTTTTGATTAAAGATCTGACTTGTGTAAGTTCTAGTTATGTTTCTAGGCTTAAACTGACTAAAACCACAAAATTTAAGGGAAAAATGATGAAGTTTAGGTGTCCAACGAATAAGGAAAAGACCGAAATAATCCTGATTTAAACTGCAAACGGGCTGACCACAGCAACCTTCACGGACTGTGAAAGGGACCACAGACCGTGAAGTCGATCGTTGTCTGGACTTGTTGACTATTATCTGAGGGTCTGAAACTACGAGCCCTACCACGACCCATGTGAAGTACCACAGACCGTGAAAGTGTCTGTGGTCTCCACTTGGGCTGTGGTCTGGAGGGTTTAGCTAGAGGGCTTACTGGGAAAGCTCCACGGATTCCCCTACGGGCCGTGTGAAGGACCACGGACCGTGAAGGTCCTCATGGTCCTCACTTAGGCGTGGGGATCTAAGGGGACGGCTAGAGAGGTTCACTGCCTCGACTCTACGAGCGCCACCATGGCCCATCATCAAGAGCACGAACCGTGAAAGTGCTCATGGTCTGATGTCTGGGCCTGGTGACTTCCAAGTCAAGACCACGGGCATGTCTACGAACCGTTGACCCTATCACGGTCCGTGAACCTTGCCATAGTTCACTGCTTCAGGTATATTTCTGCAATTTTTTTCTGGGTCTAGTTTTTGAGGTGCTACACCATTGATAATTGACATTCATATCACTTCTTGAATTAGTATGCTTTTACTCGTAAATATTTATAGCTATGATTGACTAGAACATAATTTTACTTTTCTATTTATTTCTCGATTAATAATCGCTCCCTTGGGACTCGACCCCAACTACTTTGGTTGGGTTACATTACTGCACGCGATCGTTGACACTTGAATTGGAAGTTGTGTCTTTGATTACTTCAAACATCAAAATTCAGCCAGCACCTTACATGCTTCTACCATTAAAGAAAACGAGAACAACCTCAATCGGACAGACTCTTGGGATATGTTCTTGAAGGAGAACAGCCTGCAAACATCAACAAAGTTTCTAATATGCTCGTGGGGATCCTCATGAGCCAGCCCACCGAACAACCCTTTCAATTGCAAGAGCTACAACATAGTACTTGTCATATGGAACACAGCGTTCCCTTCAGCCGGAGGCAAGCGAATGGCACCAATTCCACCCATAAGATGAGGGTCATTAGAATTCGGTTCATTGATATCGTTGAGGTTACCGATGTCATCTTGGTGGCCCACTTGGCTACCAGTGCTTCCGTTTACACTCATACTCTCTTTTTCAAAACACAAGCAAGCAAACCAAAATTGAAAATAAGTAGATTCAACTATAACTAACAAGAATAAAATTCAACTTAACTAAAGAATCTTAACCAACACCACTCCCCAACAGCGGCACCATTTTGATTTCACGTTAATCAAGGACACTTAATCTAATTCTAAGCGTCTACGATTGTTAGTCAGTATAATAACCCACCTAAATGAGTTTGGGTCGAATCCCACAGGGAGTGGTACGTGTTTAAGATTCAAGAGTAAAGTACGAATATGTTCAAGTCAATCATAGGAATAGACATTATCGAATAAAAACATAATTCAAATTAGGGGTGACACAAATGTCAAATAACATAGGGGTTTGATTGTAATTATCAACTACACCAGCAGCAAATAACACAAAGATAACAATAATGAGACGGGTTCTTGGGATGTGATTTGATTATATACTAATGTAGACAAATGGGTAATTACATATGTTAGAAAATAGTTGTAAATTAGTGAATAGGCTAGACTATAGAGGAGATAAACTTTCTCTTGAACAATTTACCCCGAATCAAGTTGGTTTCTCTCGAACACCAACAAGCAAGCAAAATAAGAACAGACTACGCCTTAGTCCATTCACTCTCTCGAGCTGAATATGTGGAAAAGGGTTTAGGATTCACTCTCTCGAGCTAAACCCATGACAACCCAATACCCACAGACCATCAATTCAGTAATCTTGGTTTCAAAACCTCTCTCTCGAGCAAGCCAAAAACACGAAGGTAGAACTGCATTTTCAACTACAATTCTTTAAATTAAACCACAATTACTGATTGAAATCACTTCTAAACAACATTTAAACTAACAATTAGCAATACCCATAAGCTAAATCAACCCATAATCACACCCTAAGAATTGGGTTTTAGCTAGACATCATAAAAAGATAAAAATTGTTATCAAATTATGTTTCCATCAAATGGGTAAGATTAATTTTGTCTTTAGAAAGGTCCAAATTGAAGAATCTCAAAGACCCACTTCCAATTTCTCAAAAATGGAAAACTTCAATTCTTCAAAGCTACGAAAAATTTGTCTCAAAACTCAGAGTTCAAACTAATTCCAAAAATACGATAAAACTTATGATAAAAGTTCCTAAGATTAATGTTTGAAAATGTATTTATAGTCGCCAAAAATATGTTGCGAAGGGTTATTCCGTGCAGTAAGTCGGGCTCGCTGATCAACTCGGCGATCCGCCCTTTTGTCAGTTCCATCGCCTTTTTGCTTTGGCCTTCAGCATCCGCAAGTTCTGTAACTTTGGGCGATCCAACACTGCATCCCAGAACGACTCGGCGACACGCCTACTGCTCATTTCTCTCACCAAATTGATTTTCTCCTTCAGGGCTTTGCACACTGGAACTTTAGGTGACCATTCGGCGACTCGCCAAACGGACTTGGCGATCAGCAGGCCTTCATTTCTTCCTTCTTTCAGCTTGCTTCGTTCATTTTTGCAAATAAGTGTCCATGCTTTGTTCCTTAATCCAAATACCTGGAAATCAAGGATTTTATATTAGTTATTGGCACAAAAAAGGCATTTAAGGACACTAAATATATCCAAATAAATCCCTAAATGAGTCCAAATTGTGGACTCATCAGATGTCAATAGATTATTGAATCACTTATTACAGGGTTAAATATATGATCATGGTCTCCCGGCCTCTAATCGCCAACAGTAATTGGTAACCTAACTACATCGTTGGGAGAAGATAGACTGAATAAATTACCGAGCATTACATTTAAATCATGTCTATTAACCAAGCAAGTTTTCTAGTTATATCCCTATCCTAGATACAAATCAATCCTAAAACTAGAGAAGATCATGCTCCTTTTTTCCCACGTTCTATCCTCGTATTCCTCTACCGAGTTCAATTTAGAAAATATATTTATTTCAATGGTGGCCAATCATGAAATAATAAATTAAGAATAAAAGAGAGATTCATATGATAATCAAAATCAATCCATCAAAGTAAATAAAATACAATCATTCTATAGCCAATGCCCTAGAACTAGGTAACTTAGCTACTCATAATACGATTCTCAATCTTGAAATATTCAATTAACATAAAAGAGATCAAATGGAGTTAATTTTAGGAATAACCCTAAGAACAAATGAAAAAGCTCCCCAAAGTCGTTGTTCTTCAAACCCCAAAAAGCTATCCCTTGTAAAAATAAAATCTGACTCTATTAATAATTTAGGACAAATGGCTAAAAATTAAGACATGGGAGTGTGACGTGGAGATGCTTTGAAATTCAAGCTTTAGTCGCAAACTTCCTCTTTGCAACGCGGAGAGGATACATAGTCTTTTGTCTCAACCTCATCACCCGAGCAAATAATAAATTCCCTTGCCGCAACGCGGAGAGGATTTGGAGTTGGGTTACTCTTTTATTTTGACTTTTTTTGCTCTTTTTACATCCCATCCTTTGTGCTCTTTTACGTGATGCCTCTTGTATGCCCTTTTCCTCTTGTTCCACCACATTCATGCACTAATCAATAGTGTTAGTCCTAATGAATTAACACGACTTGACACTAACAAACAAACGAATCCATCCCCAAACTAGGCCAAAGTATGGGTGTTATTTGGCTCCTAGGCATAAAAATACACCCATGATCACCACCCCACACTTAGAGCTTTGTTCGTCCTCGAACAATTTACCATCTAACCCTAGACCTAGACTTAGACTCACTACACTAGATACTTTTGCTACATACTTTTCGGGATCCGTTATCACGTCAACACAAACATGTTTTCGTTCACACTTGACTTTAGCCACTATATAGATACCACACGACCTCAAGTATTTACTCAACAACTTTTAGAAATCTAAACATTAATCTTCATGCCAACAATCAGATATCACCTATTTTTCATCAAACAAGTGCCCCTAACGCAAATAAGGTAGTCCACATTTTACTCACAAGATTCATTATAATATATGGACTTATCATCAAAACTTCAACCTCACACTCACAAAGAAAATTCACATATATGCATAAAGAACCATACGATTGCCCATTATGTACATCTCCACTAATTAAGCATGTTTTGCAAAGAATCAAATAGGACTTTCACAAGTTGTAATGCAGGCTAGGGGACGACTAGGAAAGCTATAAAATAGTGACTTGTACTCCCCTAATAATTGTGTACATTTCAGACTTCATCACCTCTTCATTCCTTAATTTTTCATTTTCAGCCCTCTCTTTAACAATCCTATCACAAGTAACTCACATCATTTCATGAATTTCCCCCAGACATTTATTTCGTATGCCAAATTTTTCTATTTTATTTTCTTTTTATTATTATTATTTTTTATTTTTTATTATATAGGGGGATCATTCTTTCAATGAGGGCTTTTTCATCACTTTGTGGCTATCATTGGTCACCTTTGACGCTTAACCATCTATTGACTTTCAATTCTCCTACTTCCAGTCAGTCTATGCTACAGTGCTTAGGCAAGCGGGGTGCAAACAACTAGGGATTCAATAAAATTGTTTCAGTGAAAATGTGGCTACCAACAAAAGGCTGCAAGCTCAAAGGGGCTACAAGTGATAGTATATGAAAAGGCTACAATTTCTGGACATATCAAAGGAGACCTGTTCTCAATTCCTAAACAAACAAACACTTCTATTTCACTTCAATGATATGGAGGTAAATTCTAGACTAAGATACAATACATGAAATACATAATGCCTCACCACACATGGTACAAGTTCAATCCAAGTAGGCTCTATCATTAGGCATCGCACTCAATTCACGTAAAAGTTAAAATTAACCTTAAGTTGCAATATTAAGAATAAAATACAAGAATTCAAAGGCATCCACATATATTAATCCAAATGCTTTCATACAAGATTTCCCTTTTTCAGAATTATAGCTTCAGCACAAACACGAAACCTAAGACTCAATGAAGAAATTGACCCTTAAGACAGTCATCATCCATATATCATAGGGCAATGTGACTAAACTACGATGACTGACTTAAACTTACGAATAAAAATCTTTTTGTATTTTGTATGGTTCAAAAAGGACTATCCTTTGCCAAAGAACCAAAAACAACCTCCATGGAACCCAAAATAAACATAAAGTAACCTATTGTTCAAACTAATATATACATCAGAGAGAATTCTCACCCGACCTCACACTGTAAAATCAAGCATTGTCCCAATTTCTACATAAAATCAAAAATATCAAGTACAGAGATAATGTGAATCACTCCTTGGTCAATCATCTATGGCATCTCCGCCCTTGGCCTCCTCTACAGCCTGCAGTGGGTCCACATCCTCAGTGTCGAAGACGATGTCAACATTAGAGCCAATTTGCAGATTATTTTTATCTATAGGCATATCATCATCCATGGGCTCAAAGAAAGCAGGCTCGATACCTAGCACTGTATTGGCATGCGCATTTAGAGGATACATATCAGTCGCATCGCTCAGTTGATCCACAGTGAAAGCCTAACATCCAATCTTCTTTCTCAGCATCTCTAACCCATACACGTGGGCCATGATCATCTCATCCCTTTGGTGGTGCTCCGCAGTGGTGAGTGGTGAACCAAACTCATTGTCAGACCCTTTTGTCTTAGTCACATCCGTTAGTGCTGGAAATAATGGTGCCATATAATCTAAGCTCTCATCTGGTACACCTGCAGAATGACAAAGACAGGTGATAAGGCCCCAAATCTTACTAAAGATGTTCGGGGATTATTAAGTTTATATGAAGCAACACATTTACGAGTACACGAGAAAGAGATTCTCGGAGAAGCTTTAACTTTTACCATCACTCATCTAGAGTCCACAGTCCAAAAATTAAGCAACTCACTCAAGGCCCAAGTTAGTGAAGCCTTAAGCTAGCCCATTCATACAAATCTACCAAGATTGTTAGCAAGAAAACACATAGGTATGTATGAGAAGATTGAATTGCGTAACGATTTGCTTTTGAAATTCGCTAAATTGGATTTCAATATTCTACAAAAGTTGCATCAAGGAGAGGTTGACGAGCTTAAAAGGTACATACATTAATCTTATATCCTCGTCATTTATGTATATATAGTAAATGTTGAATTTTGTTGGTTTTTAGATGTGTTTATTTGATCTTCATTTTGTCCCGTTCCAAGTAGTGTGAAGTTGTTGTAACGATATATATACATTCTCTAAAACACTCTTCTCATGAGTTATTATTTGTATATTAGAATGATGAAGATTAAATGTAAACATATGTGTAATAGAAAATGTAACTGCATAAATATCAACAACTCAATTTGAAGAGCAGTCTTTAGGTGGATCATTAGTCGATTATATGTGTGTAGATTAGTCGGTGCCATCTTAACCTGATAATTGAAATTATCTTATTTTGTTTGTCCTGCGCAATTTGCAAGGAGTATATTATTTGTGTTATTATGGACAAATATGTTCTATGTAGTTAGCGTACATAAAACTAATTTATAGACGACGTTATTTGTGTATGTCTCACTTTGACGTTTTGGTTGCTTTGTTAGAATCAGAACTTTTGTTGTGGAAATCGATATCCATCTTTATAGTGTAATGTATAATTGACCATGTGAGAAAACATGTTGGGGAAAATACAACCAACGTTGGGAATTGTTTGTCCTAGTATTATATTTATGGTCATTGCAAACCAAAGGCACACTGAAAACTGTTATGAATAAACTTGAAAGGATATCTTTCATTTTCAGGTGGCGAAAGTTGAATTCATGGAAGAAACAGACTCTTAGTTGCACAATGACCACGTGTAATTTCAGCATGCATGATATTCTTGTCAAAGCCCTTACATATCATTATATTCTTGTGTCATAACATAAGTCATTTAAGGGGTCTAAATTCCTTAGCAACATGATGAGTACATTCTCCTTTAATACTAACGTGCATAAAAAAAGATGCGTTTAAGTATAGTCAAATTTTTATTATTAACTGCATCCTTTCAATTGTAATTTGTATTGTATTTTTTCTAAATACCTATGCGGTGGTAGACCATTTAATTTAGCGTTAAAGTATTTAGATATTCTTGTTGGTAGTAGTTTTTATCATTTTCTGTCGAGTCAAAACTAATAAATGTCTTGATTTCACCCACTACTAAAAAACTGCCAAAAAGCAACGGACAGAAAAGCGACGGACTGCGTCGCTCCAAAAAGCGATGTCATTTGCCACACTATCCGTCGCTTTTTAATAAAAATAATTATTTTTAAAATTATTTTACAAAAAGCGATGGACGGCATCTCCTAGTCCGTCGCTTTTTTCGCGGATTTTTGCGCTAAATATATATATATATATATAATTATTTATTTAATATATATAGAGACGCCGTCCGTCGCTTTTTAATAAAAATAATTATTTATAAATTAAATAATAACCACGATGTCCGTCATTTTAAATTTATTTTATTTTATTAATTAGTTTTTGTAAAAAGCGACGGGCGACATCTCTTAGTCCGTCGCTTTTTGGTCAAAATATCTAGTCAAACATTTTTAAAAAGTGATGGACAGTGTCTCTTAGTCCATCGCATTTTAGTCAAAATTTTGGTCAAATATTTTTAAAAAGCGACGGACAAAGAGACGCTATCCGTCGCTTTTTTAAAATTATGTTGATCCAAAAAAACGATTTTTCCCCCCATTTTCCCATTTCTTTCTCTCTCTTCTCTCAAAAACCTAATGGTTGCGCCACCGCTTCCCCACGCCACCCCACTCCGCCGTCACCCTTCTCTCCTTGAGCATTAGTCCCGTTGTTGCCTTGCCCCATCGGCACCGCCACCCGTCGTCTCCACTGCCTCTTTTCCTTAGCTTGTTAAGGGTTAGGAAATTTTAGTGTTTTTCAATTCTAATAATATTTGATTTGTTATAAATTAGTATATTGTTTTAGTTTGATGGATTGTGTTATTCAAATGTTAATTTGTATATTTGATTATTGTTAGTTAGGTAGAGAATTGGAGATTTTTTATTTTAGGGTTTTCTTCTAAATTGGGTTTTTTTTAAATATGATTGTGAATTGAATATTAGAAGATAGAACTAACAAATAATTAGAAGTTAGAAGTTAGATTAGTTGCATTTTCCAACTTTGAAATTCTTGAATTTAGTATGTTTGACGGTTGAAGTTAGAAAAACATTCAATTGTATATGAAAGTTAGATTGCTTTGAAGTTAGAAAAATATTGGATAGTATATGAAAGTTGAATTTATAATAGTTGAATTTTCCAACTTAGAAGTTCTTGAATTTAGTAAGTTTGAAATTTGAAGTTATAAAAATTGGAGATTTTTAAATATGATTGTAAATTAAGTATTAGAAGTTAGAACTAACAAATAATTAGAAGCTAGAAGTTAGAGATTAGTTGAATTTTTCAATTTTCCATTGTATTTGTGCTTATGTGTATTATATTGTTGTTGAAAATTGGGTTACTTAAATTATATTCTTGAACTTAGAAATTCTTGAACTTGGAAATTCTAGAAATTAGATATAAACTTGAATTTTTGTAGGATTTTAGAACTTTAATTAGGTTGTGAACTTTAGAAATCTTGAATTATTGTAGGATTTTAGAACTTTAGGTTGTAACTTCAGAAATCTTGAAATATTGTGGGATTTTAGAACTTTCAGTTGTGAACTTTGGAAGTCTTGAATTATTGTAGGATTTTAAACTTAAGGTTGTCAACTTTAGATATCTTGAATTATTGTATAATTTTAGAACTTCAGGTTGTGAACTTTAGAAATCTTGAATTATTGTAGGATTTTAGAACTTAAAGGTGTGAACTTTAGAGAATTTGAATTTTTTGTAGGATTTTAGAACTTCATAAGGTTGTGAACGTTAGGAATCTTGAATTATTGTAGGATTTTAGAACTTTAAGTTGTGAACTTTAGAGAACTTGAATTTTTGTAGGATTTTAGAACTTTAGGTTGTGAAACGTTAGAAATCTTGAATTATTGTAGAATTTTAGAACTTTAAGTTATGAATTTTAGAAAACTTGAGTTTTTGTAGGATTTTAGAACTTTAAGTTGTGAACTTTAGAGAACTTGAATTATTGTGGGATTTTAGAACTTTAGATTGTGAACTTTAGAAATCTTGAATTGTTTTAGGATTAATTTTAGAACTTTAGGTTGTGAACTTTAGAAATCTTGAATTATTGTAGGATTTTAAACTTTAGGTTGTGAACTTTAGAAATCTTGAT
>JAJOOS010034784.1:0-14407 GCA_029582725.1 Solanum chiquidenum | reverse complement strand
TTCTGCATTCCTTTCAGCTGTCTCTTTATTATCGTCCCTGAACATCTTTCCTGCAAAATACAATAAAAACATATAAAAACCATACGAAAAGGCCCTAGACACACACAACTTGTTAGTGAAATGTATTAGAAATACCGTAAACTCACGGTATATCAGGCATCTTCAAGTTCTATAACTTGGGGTGATCTAGCATTGCACCGCGGAACTGTTCGGTGACTCGCCGACTACTTTTTTCTATTACCGACTTGATTTTCTCTTTCAGGGCTTGGCACACTAGAACTTTAGGCGAGATCATGACCATTCAGCGACTTGCCCACTAGGTTAGGCGATCATCAAGCCCTATTTTCTTCGTTCTTTCAACTGCCTTGTTCCTTTTTGCTCATTAGTGTCCATGCTTTGCTCCAAAATCCAAATACCTGAAAATCAAGGATTTACATCAGTTATTGGCACAAAATATGCATTTGAGGACACTAAATCTATTAAAATAAATCTCTAAATGAGTCCAAATCGTGGACTCATCAGCACCCAAGTCACACAAAGTTTTCGCAAAGTGTAATATCTCAATGGTACAAGGAATAGTGAAAGCTCCAGGATCCTTTTTCTTCTACACAAGTGACCTTGTAGCAATAGCACTACAATGTTGCAACTTCTCTTCATTCGCAAAACTGACATCCCTCTTTTTGGTCACCAAGTCTTTCATGAATTTCGCATACCCAGGCATCTGCTCCAAAGCTTCTATCAAAGGAATATTTATGGACAGTTGCTTCAACATATCGATGAACATGTGATATTTTCCTTCTTCAATCTTTTTCACCAACCTTTGTGGGAAAGAAGGTGGAGGTCTAGGTATGGGAACAACTTTTTGGGTCACCTCAGCTTTCTTTTTTGTATCATCTTTCGGATCTTCAGAAACCTCAATCTCATCCGCACCTTTTTCTATCACTCTTTCGACCTCAAACAGCATGGGGGGATCTATAGTTTACTTTCCTCCGCGCGTAGTGGCTGCCATACAATGCCCATCATTTTTCAGATTTTGGATGGTATTGCTAGGAAGTGTACCTGGCTGGCGTGGGTTCACAGTAGCGGAGAACTGACTAAACTGCTACTCAAGTTGCTTGATTGACACTGCATGGGCATCAATTTTCTGACCAATTCCACATAAATCATTACACCTCTCTTTCACATTTGCATCTGTCGAATCAAATCTCTTCATCATTTTTTGCATCATATCCTCAATGAGAGTCATACTTCTACCAGCCTCTCTATTACCAGGTGGAACATAAGGCCCAACCTTACCATTCTTGTTGCCATAGTTGTTCCGGTTATAAATGTTATCACGATTTTAGTTCCCATCTCGTACATAGTTTCCCTCACGGTTGTAGTCGTCATAGTTTTGACCTAGGTTTCCTTGACCTTGGCGTCAATTATTCGAGTTGGAACCCTGGGAGTTGGTTCGGAAACCCCCCATCTGATCATTCACCAAATTCGCATCCTCCTCATAGTAATACTCTTCAACTATGGAGTTCTAGTTAGATAATTTATCGCACACTTTTTCTGCACTTCCACTCACATGCTTTAATACCAAGCCAATTTCTATCCTCATTTGAGCCATCTCTTCACGAATATCATCATTTGATTGACTTGCTGCAATTTGGATAGCAAACATGCTTCTACCAGTATTTGTCTTCCTAGTGCTCCATATTTTATTGTTCTGGGAGATCCTCTCAAGTTTTTCAGCGATCTCCTCAAAAGTGCACTCACCATAAGATCCTCCAGCAGTAGTAGCTAACACAGCCTTTCCATTGTCATCATGTCCTCTGTAGAACTACTCCTTCAATGACTCATCATCTTTGCGGTGCTTTAGAACACTCATCATGAATCCAGTGAACCTATCCCATGAACTGCTTATCGACTCTCCAGGTTATGCCGTGAAATTATTCAGTTTATCTTTGTAATTCAACTTCTTGGACACCGGAAAGTACTTCTCCATGAACACCTTGTGCAGTTGGTTCCATGTATATATTGAATTGTATGGCAGCTCAGAAAACCACACAATAGCATCACCAGTCAACAAAAGTGGGAATACTCTCAAACCTGTAATGTTCATATCCAAGTTCGGTCGTCCCACACTACTCTTATAGACACTTGTCAATTTAGCCATGTGAGCTATGGATCTTCCGATGCTAACCCAGTGAACAACCCTCTTGTTGTAAGCATTTGCATAAGACTGTTGGTCACCATAAATGTATGTTCCGCAGGTAGTAAAGGGAGAACAATAGGCCCAGTTGATCCGACCTCGTCATAGTCAACCTTGTAGTTATCACGAACCCTCGGTGTTGGCAAATTGTGTACCCTTTCTTCATTTTCGATTAGATGACTACCTTGAACCTGAGCGGGCACATTAACAACTCCAGGAGGTTGAAACCCAGCTCCCTCTTCTTGACCCTCTCCGATAGGATCATTTTGTACCCCCAAGATTTACACCTCTTCCAACCATTCTTCTCAAAGTTATCCTTAATTTTGGATCGTAGAGCGTCAGGGATTTCCTTGACTCCGTGTATTTGGCATACACTAGAGTTGAGACCTGTAGAAAACAAAATAAAACAAAAAATGTAAAATCGGAAATACTTGACTAAAGTTCAATAATATAGTTAATTTAATCTAAAAGTTGTATTCTCCGGCAACAACGCCAAAATTTGATATGCCCAAATTACATTTCTCAAAAGAAGTTTAAGCGGTCCTTGCCAAATAAAGAACCCAACTTGTAGGTTGGGATCGATCCCACGAGGAATATGGTTTAGACTCAAACTTAATTCACAATTATCTCTTTTTAGTCAAACTATTTCCGAGGAAAGTAAACAAAGGGGGGTTTTGTAAATAAAATAACAATTTATTGATTTAAATTAATAAGTAACAAGTAAACAAGATTCACAGTTAAGATATCAATATAAGATCAAAACTAGGGTATATGTGTTCCCCACAAGCTCTTAACGCAGTATTCCTAATTATAGTAATTTTATCCTAGTGTTTGACATTCAAGGCTGATAAGTTAGGTATCCCTAAGTGATTGGTAATCCAAGTAAGAATTTCACTCGTAACTTGGTAAGTCTACGGGTGTGTGCTTTAGTAACCCTTACCTTTACCATGGATTAGTCCTCGTGTCAATTGATTTGGATATTCACCCTCACGTCAATTGGTTAAAGTGAGACCATTAGATAGCAGCAAATCCTTCACTAAATATCTGTTGTTTAATCCTTTTCTCATTCATTACCCCCTTGGTAAGGCAAGTAGGAACGAGACAGGTTCTAACGTTGCGCACCGCTGGAAAAAATTTTAAACGAAAAAGATTATTAATACATGCATAAACACTATTCAAAAAATACTTATTTATTAGTCATACGTTGTTAATTGCTCATGATTCCCACAACCCTAGTTGTGGATTTAGCTACTCATGCTAGAGAATTCACAATTCATGTTAGGGTTAGTAAAACAAATCATGAACTTACAATTAGAATAGATGAAAACCGAAATCTTGAATTGAAATTCAAAGTGCAGATTGCATAAACTAGCTTCTGGAATTAAAGTGCCAAAGTGTTTGCAAAATAATTCCAAAAACCCAAAAACAAAAGTCTCCAATATTGTCTAACTCCCAAAAATGGAAATAACAACTAGTATTTATAGAAACTAAATCCTAAACAAAGCAGGAAAATGAAATAAGGAAAACTGGGTCAGACGCAGTTTCGATCGATGACACGACCTACGGACCGTGAATCAGCCTACGATCCATGGTTCATCTCTGTGGTTCAGCACTTAGAAACTATTTCAGGACCTTCAAACGATGGTCCCACCTACGATCCGTGGATATGACTGTGGTCCGTCCTCTCCCTCCGTGGTTTAAGTACTGGAAATCAACTCTCTGATCAGAAACAACGGTTGTGTAGGACAGTCTGTCATTCACTCTATGGGGCGTCATTTTCCTCTATGGTTCCACACTTGGTCAGATTTCCTTGAACTCGCATCCACGCCTCAGTACCTATGGCCCAAGAATGGACGTACGGTCCGTGGTTTAGCTCTGTTGACTGCTACTGCTGCCACTTCAGTTCTTTTCTCTCTCAACCGTTTCCGAACCAAATTCCTGCAAATATTACATAAAAACCATTATATCTAATAACATAATAACCCAAGATTCACATAAACTCTAAGTGAAATACATCAAAAATTCCGTAAACTCACGGTATATCAGTCACCCAATGTTTTCCGCAATGTTTTTAGTAACGAGTTGTTAGACTTTCAGAGTTTATGGGGACTCCACTTTATTTCAGCAATTAAACCTGCTTCTGTATATTTAAATGTTTAGTTCTTGGGTTAGCTGAGTTGTATTAATGGTTCTCCCACTGGAGGATTAGTGTGGGTGCCAATCACGATGGTATGAGTCGTGACATTTCCGCTTGGGAATTATACAACCATCGAACCTTCTTTATCATGATTCGATCTATGCCTACATTTTTATTTATTAGAATTTTTTTTAGTATTACTTACATGCCTACTTTTTTAGGATTGTATTGGAGCACTTGATGGCACACATATTAAAGCAAGATTGCCACAAGGTCAATAAATACCTTATATTGGACGCAAAGGTTAATTCGACTCAAAATATTTTCGTCGTTGTGAATTTTAGTATGTGGTTTACATTTGCATGGGTTGGGTGGAAAGGAGCAACTCATGATAGTCATATGTTTGGTGAGACCCTTCGTAGGAGTGAACTCAACTTTCCACATCCTTTACACATTATTTAGTGGATGCAGGATTTGCACACATGAATGGATATATGGCTTCATACAAAAGGAGATAATGTGAGATTTCATCTTCCTGACTTTTGTCGTGGTGCAACAAGACAATTGCGCGAGTCAAGAGGACGCATTGAAAAAATTAACTATATGCATTCTTCATGTAGAAATATAGAAGAGTGCACATTTGGTGTTTGAAAATTAAGGTGGTCTGTATTGCGAGATATGGTTTACTATAACATTGACATCAAAGGAACATCACACTTGCCACTATGGCCATTCACAATTATATTTATAAAAAAGCAATATGGATGACACATTTCAAAAGGCTGAGGATGAGAGATATATTTCATCAATGGACTCCGAATTTGGCACAAGTTCAAACACTAAC
Source organism: Solanum chiquidenum (assembly GCA_029582725.1). NCBI lineage: Eukaryota > Viridiplantae > Streptophyta > Magnoliopsida > Solanales > Solanaceae > Solanum > Solanum chiquidenum. The sequence continues at coordinate 9,229 of JAJOOS010034784.1, read as the reverse complement.
AATATAGAAAAAAATATGAAAGAACAAAGTGATACGCATTGGATGAGGCTTCGTGATATGATTGTTAATGAAATTTGTAATGCTTGATGTTTGTACTACTAGAGTATTTCCACTTATGTTCTCTATCATTTTGATATTTGTATTTGAATCAAACCATCTATTTTGAAATATATATATATATATATAGTGTCCTTATTTCATTATTTCTCTTATAAATAATTTGAGATGGTAAAGAAATATGTGAAGGATAGGCAAATATTATTACTTAGGGATGTAACTAAAAATAAATCTTAAATCTTTCATGTGATCTATTCAAACTATATATTTTTAAAATTTAAAATAAATTGTGCATATAAAATTAACCTAAATAATAAGTTATTGAAATTGAATTAAAATATAAATTAATTTTGTTTTAAAAAAATAATAACTTTAAATTAATCAACTTTTTATAATGTATTTCAGATATTTTAATTTTAAAAAAGTTTAACGACACTTATTTGTTAAACACATATATAAAAAAATTTCAATTGCAATACTTTTATCTAAATATGTAAGTAATTATTTTTAAAATAAATATATTTTTAAAGTCAATTCAAAGGAGACTTTCTACTCATTCCTATCTTCTTTTTGATAATTTTTGTCATTACGCCGTTGATGGTTAATTTAGACACGACTGCATGATGGATATGGCACACACTCCCATGGCAATTTCTTAACATATACCCATCATTTCCATTCTACAGCTAAGTATTACATATCTGATACACTTGATTTGAGATCGAGTACAATCAACAACATGGAGAAATCATCACCGGAAAAGCTTATACTGGTTACTCACGAACCCGGCGGGGTTGCGTGTATCACAATCAACCGACCAAACTCCCTGAACTCTCTCACTAAGTCAATGATGACCGATCTTGCTCGAATTTTCAAGTCTCTGGACGCAGATGATTCGGTTCGGGTCATTATACTCACCGGATCGGGTCGATCGTTCTGCTCCGGTATTGACCTGACGGCGGCGGAGGACGTGTTTAAGGGTGACTTCAGGGATATAGAGATTGATCCGGTGTTCCAAATGGAGCGATGTAGGAAGCCAATTATTGGGGCTGTTGCTGGATTTGCTGTTACTGGCGGTTTTGAGATTTCTCTCGCTTGTGATATCTTGGTTGCCTCCAAAGATGCTAAATTTTTGGATACTCATGCTAGGTTTGTGTTTATTTCTTCCCAATTTATCCTTTGCTCTCGCGATATCTGAAGTAATTATGTATTTGGGTGGTTCTGTTTATGCTTCCACTCTTTGATGAACAATCCATATGATCAAATTTTTAGAGTTTCTTGGATAATGGTACTGTTGAAGCTGGATGGTGTTGATTCTTACGATTTGAGCATTTGTGGTTATGTGAATGTTGTGATGTTAATGTTGATTGAAGCAATAATATATCAATTCTTTTAAGATTTATTTGGATAATGGTACTGTTGAAGCTAGATGGTTTTCATTTTTAAGATTTGAGCTCTATTACCTAGTCACGGACTCATGGTATATTGGAGGTAATGAAATTGATTTTAGCTTGATTCTTAGCTAGTAAATTTTAAGGCGAGTAGGCTCAATGAATATCTTCCTACTGTGCATCTCAATTATTATGTGTCAGTTGAACTAGTCCAGCTCTCCTATCCAAAAAAAAAGATGCAACATCCTCGTAGAGATATAAAGACTATTTCTGAAAGACCCATGGCTTAAAATAAAGCATATCCAAGCAGTTTGAAAAAAGGAATATAGAAATAAGAACAATGACGAAATAATGTGAAATGAAGAGCAGTACATGACATATGGAGGAATGAACAGTAAGACAACAAAATAACGTGACATTCGAACCACAAGAAACACTTGTGATACCCGAAGAACAGGAACCTACAAGAATAGTGCTATTACCACTGTTAAGAAAGGAGGTCCAAGTGCAACAACCAAGTCTATCACGCAGGAAAGCGAGAGAACGCTCAATTACGAACTAACACGTCTCATTACCTACCCGTCTTCTTCTACCACTCCACTGCCAACCTCTCATACTTCCTCACTGGGCATCTACATTTCTCATCTTCACATGCCCAAACGATCTCAATCCCGCTTCCCTCATCTTGTTCACCGCAGAGGCGAGTCCTACCTTGCCCCAGATATCTTCTTTCTTAATCTTTTCACTCCTAGTAAACCCACACATCACCTCAACATTCTCATCTCACAACTTTCATCTTCTAAACATGTGGTTCTTTGAGCTCAGTTTGAAATCGAGTTCTTTTGCTTCTTTATTGTAAGAGCACTGGTTACACCAGATAGGTGTTTGTCTTTCTGCAAAATTTCACTGACTGTTGTATCTTACGTAGTCCTCTGTTTTGATATTTAGCACCAAGCCAGCTATTTACCCTTATTGAACTTGATTGGTAAGGTATTGATTGGGCCTCAGCTTCAGAGTTGATTTTATTTTCCTTGTAAAATTGTATTAATTTTAAGCTTATTGGTTGCAAGATCTAAAATGAAATCTGTGGATTTGACCAATCATTAGTCATGCCATGCCATGAAAGCAGCTATAAAAATTAGATTAAGTCCTTACCTGTAGAACTACTAAGCTGAAAATTCTATGGCGTCCAGAAAGTTCCCTTCATCCTCCACGGTATCAAGTTAATTAGGGTCACCAACTCCATAAAAAACTGATTTACCTGAAGTTATAATCCATCATGGTATTCCTTCCTACTTGAGTCCTGAGCTAATTCAACCAAACTTAGAATACAAAACAGAAATACAAGTATGTGGTAGTAATGTCAAACACCCTGTGTTTCCAGATGATTTGTGATGAGAGTGTCTTCGCTTTTGTGTTGCAGGTTTGGGATATTTCCTTCTTGGGGTCTATCACAGAAATTATCTCGCATTATTGGACCCAGCCGAGCTCGTGAAGTGTCCTTAACTGCAACACCTATCAACGCAGAACAAGCTGAGAGATGGGGCTTGGTAAATTATGTTGTTGACAGAAGTGAACTTTTGAACAAAGCTAGGCAAATTGCAGAAGCCATCATCAAGAACAACCAAGACTTGGTTTTGAGATACAAGGCAGTTATCAATGATGGGTTCAAACATGACTTGACCCAAGCCCTTGCTCTTGAGAAGGTAATGACATCTGTTCTTGTTATGCTTTACCAGCTAATTGTGCATCTTGCTCAACTTTTTTGCTTATGATCTATTTCTAGTATCTATAATCTAATGACTATATTGAAAGAGAACCCATGCATGCATTTCTTGTGTTGTAGATACAAATAGCAATTAGAAAGAAAGGCTAATACTTTCTATGAAAACTCTTATCACTCTCTTCCTAGTACCAATAGCCCCAGCCAGCCTCCAATCCTCTCACCAAAAGAAAAAAAGACCTTACGAAAGACCAGTTATGAACCTGAAGAATCAAGATAGCGGAGATTGAGATAGGGGCAAAACAATTCAGGTACCTTGCACCCTTTAAAAGTTGATCCTAAATCATGCGTGAAAAAGAAGAGACTGGGATGGGGAAATGGAGAAATTAATTGAGGTGCTTCGACCTTTCAAAAGCTAATCCTAAATCATGCATTAAGGATCTGATCATAGTCTAACATCAAGATTGATAAATAAAAGTACATCCGTTCCAGTTATGTAACACTTTCTTTTTTATTATGCCCAAAAGAATCTTTATATATTGGAAAAATAATTAACTTATAAATTTCTCATTTTCCTCTGATTGACCTGATTTATAGCCACAAAAACATCATGGGGTGTTTAAGATCCCAAGTTCCAAAAGTCTTTTCTCTACAACTCTGTGCGCAGTGTTAAGTTCCATAAAAATTAAATGGAGAGAGTACAAGTCTCTGGCATGGCCATTCCCTTTCCCGTATTCTTAAATGCAGTAACTTGCCTAATGTTGAATATCCGAGTAATCTCCAACTTAAGTGATCCACTTAAATCTTTTAATAGTTCTTCTTTTAGATGCGTTGAGGTTCTTTATGAAGTCATTTGTTCTTCATTGTTAACCTGTCCAGCTACTGCCTGTGGTGTCAAATATTTAGAAACTAATGAATGAACTAGTACAAATCCTGCAACCACCTTGTTGTCGCATTACATGCAATTTGAAGTTCTGGCAGAACATGGGTTATTTGCAATGTATGTGGTATATTCCACTCATGTGGGTGCGTTATTGTCATTTCCAGGAGAGGGCTCACGAGTATTACGATGGAATGGGGAAGGATTACTTTAAGAAAATGCAAGAGTTCATTGCAGGACGGAATTCAAGCAAACCCTCATCAAAATTATAGATTTATCATGTGTAATTTTTTCTGCTTTTGAAATAAACTAGTCTCACACAGGTTTTATCAAAACGTGAAATAAAAATGAAATGTTGCTCTGATTAGCAAGCGACTTACATTCCTGTCTTCATTTTTTACTTTACATTATCAAGGTTCTGTATTACATGCTATAATATCTTTGGCTTTCTCCTCATCCTGGGTTTGGGAAATTAATACTCTCAACAAGATCAAATTCTTCCTTTCGCTCTGCTCTAATGATGAGCTACCCACAGAGAATTGTCTTCATCATATTGACATTTCTCCTAATCCTCTTTGCCCTATCTGTAAGACTGATAATGAATACATAGAACATATTTTCCTACGTTGCTACATTGCCAAAAAATGTTGGCTTGATATTGGCCTAAATTTCTTTATCCTCCCAATAGCTACTAACAATAACTGGATCTATACCCTTTAAAATCATAACATCCCTCGGCACAGCAACCATTATTCCTGGGAGGATTTCTTTCCTTTTGCCCTCTGCCATATTTGGCTAAATCGTAACAATAACATCTTTAGAAACAGATCTGATCTTGTCCCATCCAGGTAATCAGAAACCGCACTCTTGAGTTTAAATTATGTACTGATAACCAGGATAGTTATAGCAATAGAACCATTCTTATCAAATGGCTCCACCCATCTTCTGGCGATGGAGCTTTTTACCAGGTGGGTAAGACACTGCTGGTATAGGTGGAGTTATCCGGAATCATACGGGGGATTGGGTTACAAGTTTCTCAAAGTTATCCGGAATCATACGGACGATTGGGCTACAAGTTTCTCAAATAAGAGTACGGCTCATAATCATACAGTGGCTGGAATCGAAGCCATCCACTGGCCTAATTTTAGCACTCTCTCTTAAAGTAGATCCCCTTGAGATCGAAACACACTCGTCTGACATCTTAGACCATGTCAAACCACCTTATGATTCTATTATCTTAGAATGTAGGTAAGTTGCAGAATTCAGTGGTCCGCTATAGCTTCAGGCAAGGAAATTACATAGCAGATATATTAGCTAAGCAAGGCTCTAGGCTAGCAAATTATGACAAGACTACCATTTTGCTATCCCTACCTGACTACGTAAAAGATGAGCTTGCTAAAGACTAGGATGGTGCTACTTCTACTAGACTAATTATTAGGTCTTCTACATGTAATAACTTAACCCATTTTGGTAACCTTGCTGTAACTACTAGCAACTAGCAAATAACCTATACAGTGACGGAGTCAGAATTTTCATTGAGGGGTGTCGGTGTTTGTAATAAAAAAATAATTACGAGAATAGTTGGTCTTGAACTCGCAACCTCATGGAATTTTCGTAACCCCTTAACCACTAGACTAAATATTCAACTTGTTCTAAGAGGTGTCAATACTTGTATATATATTTATTGAATCAAAATTTTTGCCGAGTGTGTTTATCAGTAGAGATGTTGTATTCAAAGAGGGGGTATTTCCTATTACGGACTTGAAATCTCACAATGAGGGTCCCTATCCCTTGTTTTTACCCTTCACAGATCATATAGATGATGCTTCCACTCAGGAGAATGATGACTTGCAAATATCAGACCTGTGTCCTTCTGTTGACTCTCCTGCACATGTCACAGAACCAAGCTCAGATCCTATTGAAGAAGCAGTTCCTATGTAGAATTTTGTTGATTCACTACTACAGGACGAGGTGATCCAGTTGTTGCTCCCATACAGGAGATGCCTTTAGTGAATGTTGGTCCAAGGAAGACACACAGATCGAGCAAACCACTTGTGTACGTGGCTCAAAGACTTTGTTGTCCCCAAGAAATCTAATCCTCATTCTATTACTAACCATGTTTGTTATGACAATGTATCTCCAGGATATAAGTCCTACTTACATGCTTTTTCAGCAACTATAGAACCTCAATCTTTTCAGGAAGCATCTCAAGACAAGATGTGGATGGATGCCATGCAGCAAGAAATCCTAGCCTTAGAAGACAATGATACTTGGGCCATTGTTGACATACCACCAGGTGAAAAGGCAATTGGTTCAAAATGGGTGTACAAGATCAAATACAAGTCCAATGGTGAGGTGGAAAGGTACAAAGTTAGACTAGTTGCAAAAGGATACACTCAGAAGGAAGGCCTTAATTATCATGACACTTTCTCGCCAGTTGCAAAAATGGTTACCATCAGAACCATTCCTCAGTCTAGCAGCTTCACATGTCTAGGACCTTTCCCAAATGGATGTCTACAATGCCTTCTTACAAGGTGATTTAGTTGAAGACATCTACATAGACCTTCCTCTTGGCTTCCAGAGGAAGGGAGAGAATAAAGTATGTAAGCTGAGGAAGTCACTCTATGGTCTCAAGCAGGCATCAAGACAATGGAACATCAAGCTTACTGAAGCACTACTACAGCAGGTTACTCTCAAAGTGTCCATGACGACTCCTTGTTCATTAAAAAGGAAAGAGATGACATAGTTGTGATTTTAGTGTATATTGATGATCTCTTGATCACTGGAAATAACTCTCAAATGATTCAAGAGGCAAAAGTTACACTGCATAAGAACTTCAAGATGAAAGACTCGGGAAATCTGGAATACTTCTTGGGGATAGAGGTGTTGAAGTCAAAGGAAGGGATATTACTGAATCAAAGGAAATATGCCTTGCAACTCATTTCAGAAGCTTGATTAAGTGGAGCAAAGGTTGCAAGTACTCCTTTAGAATTCAATCAAAAGCTAACTAGTGTGGAGTATGATCAACACATTGGTAATATTGCTAATTCATAGTTAGAAGATATCACAACATATCAAAGGCTGATTGGGAAGCTACTGTATTTGACAATTACCAGACCTAATATTTCCTTTTAATGTGCATGTATTAAGTCAATTTCTGCAACATCCCATAACCTCACATTGGGAGGTTGCCGTGAGGATTGTGAGATATGTTAAAAAAAATCCCCAGGCATTGGAATTTTGCTTAAAAGGGAACCAATCTCACTAAGCTCACTGGATATTGTGACTCAGACTGGGCCTCATGTCCCAACACACGAAGATCAGTAACAGAATATATAGTAAAGCTTGGTGATTCTTGATCTCCTAGAAGCCCAAAAAACAGCAAACTGTTAATTAGTAGAAGCTCTGCTGAAGCAGAGTATAGAAGCCTAGCAGCTCTTGTAGCTGAATTGGTATGGTTGGCAGGGCTACTTGATGAACTGAATTTTCTAGTTACTGATCCAATCAAGGTGTTTACAGACAACAAATCAGCTATACAAATAGTTGTAAATCCAGTCTTTCATGAACGCACAAAGCACATAGACATTGATTGCAACTTCATTCGAGAAAATGTGAAATCCAACTTCATTAGTCCCAAGTACCTTTGCACCACAATGCAACTTGCTGACATCCTTACTAAAGGACTGTGGTTAACCAACATCATCATCTTTTGACATGCTTAAGTCGAGTATTAATCTTAATCATTTACTATTTGCAAATGATACAATTATCTTTGCTTATACTCATAGTTACTCCTTAAGAAAAATTATGACTATTTTACAAGTATGAAAAGCAATCAGGTCAGAAACTGAATAAAGATAAGACTTTTATTATTTACATCAAAATGTTGCTTCAATAATTTCTTTTCAGGTGGAATAATGTACAGGAATTGTTAGGGGTTCTCTCCCTATGAAATATTTAGGGCGAAGTCAACTTATTCAAGAATCCTCTTTAATTCAGGTAACTAATTAAGCGCATCTATCTACCAACAAAGACAGGTTAGAATGGTAATCTATGCTAGGAGTGTCCCTTACCTATTCTATTACTCATATTAGAAAAAGAAAAGAACATTACGCTGAGTTGATTGGCAAAGTTAAAGAAAAGCTTCAAGATTGAATAAGGAAAAATGATATCTTATAGTGGTAAATAAGTTCTCTTTATTAGTGTTCTTCAAAGCATGCGTATTTATGTATTGTCTGCTATGACTCTCCCTATATGTGTTGTTGAGGAATTATACAGGACTCTTGTAAAGTTTTTCTAGAGCAACAAGAAATTGGGTAAGAGTAAATACTAGTCAAAATGGATAAAAAAATTTGTCTCCCATAGGAGAAAGAGAATCTTGATTTTAGATTCATGGTTTATGTTTCACAAGCCTTATGTGCTAAACTATGGTGGAGGTATAGTACACAAAATAACTTGTTGTTCAATTCTTTAAAATAAATATTGTAAGAAATAGATTATATCTCTGGTACTATAAAAATGATTCTCAAGCCTGAAACACATTATTACCCTTATTAATAAGTGAACAATGAAAGGACGAACACAACATCTCCTAATTGTACTAAAGGCAGTAGAAGTTGTACAGTAAATTTGACTTTCTTTTATTGGTGAATGAACAGGTGTCTCACTTTTGCTTCGGTTTGTGTACTATTTTTGCACCATCACTTATGAGTTTCATCTTCAAATAGTTTTTTATGTTTCTGTTATTAGCATAAGCAATTGACAATTATTTTCCCTTATCTTTGAGCCATTAAAAGTTGTACCCTAAGGTGTTTGATCAAACTTTAGGGAGAAAATAAGTGCTTCTAGAGAGCAACAAAAGTAGTTTTCTGGACGCTAAAAAATTAGCGAGCTCAAAAGTATTTATTTAAGGGAAAAGACTTAAATATGCCATCGAACTTTCAGAAAAGGCTCATTTATGTCATCCGTTAAAAGTTTGGCTCATCTATGCCATTACCGTTTAAGAAAAGGCTCATTCATGCCATTATTTTTTAACGGTGGTTTTGCAAAACCATTTTTTACACGTGATCAATTATAATTCGGCCACGTCATTATTTTTTTTATAATAAAAAATTAAAATTCTGAACAAACATTTTAACGGTGGTTTTGCAAAACCATTTTTTACACGTGGCCAATTAT
>JAJOOS010034783.1:0-10764 GCA_029582725.1 Solanum chiquidenum | reverse complement strand
AAGATAAACATTTGCTAATTTAAAAAATATTATTAGAAATAGAATATGTTGAAAAGAAAATAAATAATATATTTATTTGAAAAAATGAGCATCTTTTTACCCAAAATAACAATAAGGGCATTTTTGGACCAAAGTATTGACGGAAAGGGCATTTTTGGACCAAACTACAAACGGAGGGCAGTTTTGTTCCTTTCGCATAGTTTAAGGGCATTTTTGACCTTTTTCCCTAATTTAAATAATTAACAAAAAAAGTCACATAGAATATAATACTTTGGTTTTAAATTTTGATGTGATGTTTATTTATTCAAGTTAGTTTTTCACAAATACTTTAGTTTATATTACTCTTTTCACTACACAAACATTTATAATAATATTGTGTGAGTGAAAATGACTATATATGGAAAGAGTCAAGAAAGTGTAGAAATGACAAATGCTTATTAATAGGTAGGTCAAAGGGCAGTAATAAAATGTGGGAAGAAGAAAAGAACAAAATGAAAGATGTATGAAATGGGATGACAATTGGCAAAAGCAACCAACCAGAGTGGAATGATAAGTACTCCTTCATCTTTAATCAAGAGATTTCGGGTTTGAATCCCTCTTTGACACAGAGTTACCTTTGTTAGGACTCTTAATGTGGATTTTTTTTGTGCGAATTCAAATTTAATCAAACTTTCAATATGAGTACCGAACATTGGACGGTGAAACAAAAAAATTGGCATAGGCAGGATATATGAGGGTAGGGTATCTGAAAGGATTCAGAATGTAATGGTCTTTCCAGGTAAATATGCAGACTATATACTGTAAAAGCTATATATATATATTGGCAGTGAGCTTCAACACAGTATTTGTTTGTTTGTTTCTTTGTTTTATTAGCTATATCCACTGGCTGTCCTTTTAGGGTCAACCCCAGATTTTAACATGTAAATCACTGCATTATTTATTGTTCTAGCTAGCTCGGTATTCCACACACTATCCTTCAATATATAATCCACTTGCTTTTGTATTTACACAGATATTAGTTTCGATCCGTTCATTTTTATTAATTCACTATTTTAAAAATAAATTTTTATTTTTATTTTTACTTGTCACATTAAACATAATAAGAATTTTGTTTACTAAACATCAATTAATATAAATAATTTAATAAAATACTCATCAATCAATAATTTTCAACAAATATACTAAAATTATGAATATCACATATTAGGATATGAGGTTAGTTATAATTGGTTGTCTAGTTTTACAACGGAATGAGCTAGGTTTGGTTGTAGTTTGGAATACTGTATCTGAGTATATTAATTTTATTCATATAATTTCTTACTTTTGATATATATATATATATATATTTGTTACTATTAGTTGTTTTTATTATTGTGCTTCGATTATTGCTTTGTTCTTGTTACTATTTTCTTTTTTGAATGCTCTATACCACTTTCTTAATTAGTTGTTAGGATTTTCATAAATATTTTAATTTACTGCATTTGAGTCAAAATTTCTTTGAAAACAATTTTTCTATCTTTATAGAAATTAAATAAAATATGTTTTTTTTAAATTTCACTAGTGGAATTTCACAAAATTCGTTATGGTAAGTAAATACTCTATCCGCTTACAATAATAAAACTAAAATGGGACAAAATAAAATTTTTCTTTTGAACTTCTTTCTCATTCCAGTTATGTACTCAAACTTTCAAGCAGTATCCTTTACTTGTCCAATGTTTATCTAATATCATTACAATTTTATAAGATAAAGTACAGATATTTTCTATGCACGCGTCTAAAAGAAGAGTATAAGCTAGCTGCAAATCAAGAAAAAGAAAGTTACATACATTTTTATTCGAGTCCTTCATTATATAGTATATTTTTTGATATATTATCCATTCAAATTTACGTTCATATTTATCTTTGTCATAATTATCATTCACCAATTAAAAAAAAACGTCAGGTAGACATTAATTTTTACCTGACGTTTTTTTTTCTAATTAAATCTACTTATTCATTTAAACTCTTTTAACTCACTCGTCCGACTTACCTCAACATAGTAATATATTAAAATTCAAAAGTTTTATTGTTCATTCACGGCGCATATGATTTAACCATTCAAATTTTATTCCGATAAAAATAATCTAATTCTATTATTGCAATAGAATAAGTGTCATATTTGTGTTATTATGAAGTTTCCATGGTTTAACAAATTATGAAATTTAATACATGGGATTTGGCCCAGTGAAAGACTGGAAGGTTTAAACGATGCGAAAAAGAGAACAGTAAAAGCTGTAACCAGGGGCGGACCTGGTCTTGAGGGGTTCACTCGAATCCCCTCGGTAAAAAATTACATTGTATATATAAAGTAAATTTTCTGTATTTTTGTAGATATATATATTTTGAACCCCCTCAATAACAAAGAGAAGTTGATGGCGCAGTGGTAAGTCTCCCTAAAATTAAGTTGTGTGTGGTTCGAATCCCAGTGAAAACGTTTTATTCTTTTCTTTTTCAGTTTTTTTTAAAAATTTTCAGTTCTGTTTTTCTTTTTTTTTAGTGTTTTTTTTTACTTTAAAAAACGTGCTAAAAGTGGGATTTTAAACCCAAAAAGATTCAAGGTTCCCATTTCTAAAGATTTATTTACACGTTTATACTTTTATTTTTTGACCCCCCTAAACGAAAATCCTAGGTCCTCCACTGGCTGTAACTATTGCCAAAAATTAAGTGATTGGTGCGCGACTACAGAGGATCAGTACTCTCATCCAATGGTATTGCACTAGATTTTTGTCCATCGATCTAATATTAGTCATCTTGACAAGGGACAACCTAATTTTTGTATTGGAAGAATTACAAACAGCAAAAGCTATTTTCTAGAGAAATATTTCTCAGTTGTATCAAGGGACCTGATAGAGTGATCTCCTATTGTCTTTAGTTGTTATATGAGAATATAGTCTTGGTGGTCATTCAGTGTAAGATTTATTCCTATATTATGAAGTAATTAGATCATTTCAAGTTGTAATTAAGTTTGAGTTGTAGGTAGAGTTAGTTATGTTGTGTTCTTGAAATTTATATCGACTGAGTTAATTGGTGTAATAGACAATAGAGTTATTGCTTTGTTTTAGGTAAGAAAGTTATTACAAAGGGGGAAGAGATTAAGAGTTAAATTCATAGGTTGCAAGAGTTTGTAATATGAATTTTAATTTATTAAAATAATAAAGTTGTGTTGAAATCTTATGAGACAAATCGTGGTTTTCTCTTTTCATGAGTAAGGTTTCCACGTAAAATTTTCGTATTCTTTACTGTTAAATTTTTACTTTCCGCACTATTTTTACTAAGTCAAAAAACATTATCTATTAACTTGTGGCGCATGCATATAAATTATCAATAGGGGTTGTTCCTACCATTCTTATTTATTACACACTAGTTTTCTAAATTCAAAAATTACAAATAGAAAAGGTCTGAATAAACGGGAGCTAAAATTTTAAACAAACATCTAAAATAAGATGTGGAGAATTTGTCTTGACACCTTAAGTTTGTAAGGGATTGATTGGTGTGATCAGTTATGGATAAAGAAAAATAATTTAGGGATAAACTTTTAGTATCTCTTAATTCTTTGTTTGGTTATAAAGTGTGGGATAAATTATCTCAAAATTAAGAATTATGAATGAGATAAGTTAACCTTATTTGGGAGTGAAATACTAATCACGGGGTAGCTTAAAAATGTAAAATAATAAAAATATCCCCTTAAACTCTTTTTTATAAACAAATAATTTATTCTTAGATGATATTTTTGTGAACAAACAATTTATTCTCAGAAATTATGTCATGCATATTTGACAAATTAAATAACTAATAAAAAATAATTTTAACATAGCTAATCTCATTCCAATTAATTTCAATATAACTTGTCTTCAAACCAAATGGGCCGAGTGTCCAGACTACTTTAATCAAAATAAAAGAAAACATATCTAATACACTGTGTCAACATACAGTCTACACAGTTGCAAGCAGAAATCATCGATGCTTCTCAAAGATAGACACAAATTCAATCAAAAAATTCTTGTGAGCTATTATATTATTAGAGAACATTCATCAATGTTGTCTTATGAGGAAAATAAAATTAAAAAGTGATTTTTTTGTATCTAATTTTTAAGAAAATGCCACGTATAGGTGCGATGTAGAAATATTTTGTTGAGGATATTTAATTTTGACCATGAGGGGTAAATATACGAGTCTGGAGTTAAATAGATAAAAAAAATTATTAAAATTTTTAAAAGCGCACATCAATTTTTTTTTATCAAAAGGACAAAATAGCTGCTGACAGAGCGATTTCCTTCTGATAAAAGTGATGTCATTACTCTGCATAAAATCGCTGTCTCAGCAGCGATTTCGTCCAAAAAAAATTCTTTGTTCTTTAACAGCAGCAATTTTGTCAAAAAAAAATTTCTTTAATTGAAATAGCTGCTATAGCAGCAATTTTCTTTAAAAAGTTTTAATTTGTTTTTATTAAATAATCGCTTATCGGGCAGCGATTTCATTAAATTCCAAAATCAATAGAATAATATTAAAGAAATTAAGCTGAAACCAAGCATGTGCAATCACTATTAATCATTTAAGCAAATGGCAGTACAAAACACTTCAAGGCAGCAATATATTTAAAATGCAAAATTTGAATGAAATCTTTGCCTTGCAAGCGATTTTTTAAATTTTTTTAAGTATTTTAATTTTAAATAGTTTTTTTTTAGAAAAACGTTGTAGGGAAAGCGATGTTAATTTTTTTTTGACAAAATCGCTGTCGGGATAGCGATTTTTATGTTTTTAACGAAGTAACGACGTCAATTTTGTCAGATCAAGAGCGATTTCTCCTTTTGGTTAAAAAATAAAATTGATGTGCCATTTTGGAATTTTTGGCAATTTTTTTTACCCTTTTAGTTTCGGATTTAGGAAAAATAAATAAATATATATATATATATATATATAATATAATAAAAGACAAATCTGATTTATTTCTTTACGCTATAGAGTAGATTTCTTAGATAGTCATCTATGTTTGAGAACTTATCTTATAATACTCCATTTTTATTTCTTTTATCATTATCCTAGGGAAAATTTATCTAATTACACAACTTATTTTATTATATTTTTTAAAATTCTCTATCATTTAAAAAATTTACAAAAAAATTTACTTTGCGTGATTTATTAGACGGATACATCATTTTACTTCGGATACACCACTTTACACAATATATCGATCGAATACATCATTTTTTGATGTATCGAAACATTACTTTACGCAATGTATCAGTCGGATATATTACTTTACACCATATATATCGATTGGGTATATCACTTTATACGATATATCGAGACATTGAATGGTGTATATCAAGACATTGAATGATATATCTGAAACCTGAAACGCAATGTATCGAGATATTTTGGGATATGTCTGGATTCCATCAAATTTAAGAAATTTTTATAATTTGAAAAAAATAGGAATATAATATAATTAGATTTTAACAATATGAATTTATATAAAATCTATGAATTCTTATATATTTTATTTAATATTATTCTTATATATTCTACGAAACGATATATAATCTTGCTTGACTTTGGATAATTCTTCTAGGAATGCAAACTCTACCTCACAGCTTTTTAACCAGATTTGAGGGATGTAAGTCAATTTGACGGCGATGGTCATAAAAATATGTTTGCCTGCGCAGGCAGCCTACTATTTTCCATTGATAATTGACATATATAGAAATTAATAAAACATATAGCTTTATTGTATGCATTTCATGTGATTTGATTTATATCAACTTTTAGCCAAGCAGACTACCTATCCCTACACATGGAATACCAACACCTCTAATATTTATCCACAGATTTTGGATGAGACTCTAGTGCATACATAAAAAAGAAAAGAAAAAAGAGAGCACGATTTAGGATCACAGTATACAAAAATAAGTTTTAATGGTAATAGGCTAACATTTTTAGGGATATTTATACAGAGGGATAATTTTCATCACTAAAAAATATATATAGTAATAATTAAATTACTACCTTTAATTAATTATTGTATTGTCATAATATTAAAATTTTGTACTAATCACTTATTTGTTGAGCATTCTTTGGAGATGGTTCATCACTTATAGGCTGAGCTAGTTAAGAGTCAAAATGGTCTAACTTTGTATAGCCATTCTATTTTTATATTTTTGTAGGGTTTGTTTGGTAGCTGGTTAGAATTATAAAAATATTAGTAATATAATGATTAGTTATACGTGAAATTATGTATTATTTCAGGCAAGAATTAGTTATGCATGTATTGGTTATTCTACTTTTAATTGTGTATGAAATAATACATAAATTCTCTAATAACTTATACATGTATTAATTACGTGAGTTCTAAATTATCAATTAAATATTGTATTAATTTTATACATAAATAATTTATTTTCTATCTGCCTATCAAAACATAATATAATTATACAAAATTAATACACATAAATAACTTATTTTTTATTCGATTACTAAACGATTCCTTAAAAGCAAGATGTTAAAAAAGAATCTTAGATGAGAATTACTCAAAGATTTTATAACGAGACAAACTTATTCCATTAATTAAGACGTGTTTTTGGCTCATAAGGTTATTTTTACACTATCAATACTATAATTTATTGTCTATACAATATTGAATACTTCATTTGCTTTGTTGTCTATACATGTTGTAGAAAGCCATGTGTGATTAACTTTGAGGTATTCAATCATGGACAAAAGAAAGTTATTTGGATAGTAAATATCTCTCATTTGCAATTTGAAGATCGAAAGTTCATTAATTAACGTTTTTAACCTTTAGATTTTCTTTTTTATTATTAGTCGTATTGAAGCCTACGACTGACGATTAGTTAGATGTATGTAATCACTACATCAAACATATTTTTTAGCCGTAATTAATTAATTGCAATTATTTATTGCCACTAAATATATACATATATTAGAGACAATTACATACTAGCGATCTTTGTAAATGATTATAAAACTTATAACGATATTGAATCCAATAACAATTACTCAATTGCCACTAAATATATATATTTTAGAGATAATTATTAATGACAATTACACACTAGCAATTTTAGTATTCTTTATTAATGTACATTATTTATTATCGCAAAAAACTAGTGAATCACATTCTCTACTCTAGCTAAATATGGATGAAAAATATAGGATAAAGATACAGAGGAAAGGAAGATTACACAAAAGTCAGAATGGAAGAGTCTATAAGCATTCATGTCTTCGATTCAATAAGGATATTTTTGGCATCTATGTTTTGTTCTTCAACCAATTTGTATTTTGCTTCTTTATACTTGTACCTTTTCTTGGTTAGACAAAAAAAACCCAGCCAACATTAATATAATGACATATTATTATTTGTTTGCTTTTTTTTTTCTTGATTGCTATATTTTAGAAACAAAATTTAGTCGCGTATCTATATGTATTTGACTTGAGATTTAATTTTAAATTATTAATTAACGAAATAATATATAGTTATTTCAAATGATAGTAAAAATTATAAATATGGTAGAAATGTGTGTAGTTCGCCTAAGAATGGGTGAATCCTAATTTTTTTCCCCCACATTTTGAGAAATGGTCGTCAATAAGAGACCGTCGGTCCATTTTCGGCTGAAGTGTCTATTTTAGTACTATATGTTTTTAGATATGGTCTATTTAGGTTCATTTTAACATATTAGCTCAAATACATGTTAATCGGATTAAATGTTATTCTCTCTGTTCCAATTTATGTGACCTACTTTCCTTTAAAATTAATCCAAAAAAGAACGATATATTTTTATATTAAGTAACAATTTAACTATAGAATATCTATTTTACCCTTAATGAAATGATTTACAGCTACACAAATTTCTATCATTTAATTTGGACCACAAGTTTTAAAAGTCTTCATTTTTTTCTTAAATTTCGTGCCGAGTTAAACTACCTTACATAAAATAGGGTAGTGGGAGTATTAGTTATATCACTATACACAAAGTGTATATTGGACTCGTCTTTTTTCGCTCAACTCTATCTCTTGTTCCTCTCCTTTTCTCTATTTATATTTCCTATATCTTTGTATTTAAAATCAATCTCATCAAGTGTATTTGATATTAATTTTATTCAGTGTATCTTATACAATGAATCGAGAGCAAATTTGGACAATGTATCCAGTGTATTCGTATGTAAACATATATATTAGGTATCAAATAGGCATTGATACATTCATCAATTTTCTCTAAATGCCATCACTACCATGTAGAAAGAGAGGAGAGAGGGAGAGAAAGAGGGGAGAGAGGGAGTAGAGAAGCAAGCGAGAGAAAAATAGGAAGAAATTTAATAGAAAACTATTAAGTGATGAGTGATAATGTAACTATTTTAAAGTATAATAAAATGTAACAATTAAAATATTTATCTAAGTGCCTAATTTTTCTTAGAAAACTTATAGAAATCCCCCTAGTTTAGGAGCTAATTACTTGATATACTTTATTTTGTAATATTATGAATCTTGATTACCAGATTTTAGTGCATATTAGTTGTAATTTGTTCTAGATACATGCGAATATATTGTATCCAAGTGGATTCGCATGTATCTAAAATACATAATGTTAGTGAAAATTACAAGATTACAAATTACAATTGAAAATAAAATGAAGAAATAAAATTATCTTCTGGCTGAGACGCGAATATCTCACTCTCTTTAAGGAGATTCAAGTCGCAACAAATGTTTTTCACCGATCCAGCAATAGTCTTTCTTAACTTGTCCCTTTCAGGATACAACAGTCTAATCACAAAGTACAAGTGAACAAACTCTAGACAAGAGTTGAGTCCAAAACTCTAAAAAAAAATACATGTTTCAACTAATTAGAATTTTCTTTTTTTTTGATTAACTTTTATGCACTCTATATTTTCTTGTATACCTAAAATAAATGAAGACTACTATTATTTATAATTGAAGAAGTCTTCTAGCAATGAATAGAAAAATAATGAGGTAATAAATAGAGAAATAAAGAGTGAAAAATAAAATAAGAGGCGTGGTCCTTTTGAGTCATTCAAGACCACACGGGTTGGCCATCTGAGCCCAGCCCATGCATCTTTTTTTTAAAAAAATACACACAAAAGTGGTCTTAATACTATATAAATAATTAAACTGATTTACTACAAAATAACACCTTCATATTAAAAGGGGCACTATATGATTACGATTTACGAGGAAGCTTTGGGAAGATCACTTTTGTACGGCACTTCGTCTTATTTTGCTTTAACTTACTAAAAATATTTATTTATATTACTTGATTATTTACGAAATTAAGATAAAGTAATTAATTTTTTTCTATTTTATCAAGGGGCGTCATTCAATACTGCTCAATTAAAAATTTGTATATATAATTATAAATATAGGATATGTTAAAGATGAACATATAAATATAATAAAATTACCATATTTTAATGGTTGAGCTTCTTAGCTCGATGGTATCAAGTGTGCTCTCATAGACTACGCATCGCGAGTTCGAACCTAAACTGTTAACATGGTGTAATATCATTCACTTTGGGCCAAGTCTGCATGATTTTCCTTGTCTCACATCATTATAAATAACTTTTTTTTTTATTCAACTACCAATGTGGAACATTGTTCGCACACACTCCACATGAGTTTCTACCATATAGGGGCAAGAATTGGCCCATCTATAAGCCAATCTTGTTGTGCTTCTGTAACCAAAATGGATTGAAAGCAGAAGCTAAAGTTATACTCCCTCCGTCCCATTTTATGTGGTAATATTTTATCGGGCACGAAGTTTAATAAATAAATGAAGACTTTGAAATGCTTATCAAATTGCCCTTTAAAAAATAGATTCACTTTTCTCTCTTCATAAATGTATTGAAATACATTCTTTAATATTAAGTGGGACCAATTAGAGTAAAAGAGGAATTGTAGAGCAACTTACATAAATAACTACATTTATAGGGTTATTGAAGTTCAATAGCTATAAGTATGCTATTTACTAAAAATGACTACATTTTATATGAATATCTAGCTATATTTGTGTATTTTTTTTAATTATACAGTGATACAATTAGAATTATAGTGCATTAAATAAGGTAACTGAATCCCTTTAATTAGGTCATGAAATTTCAACTTTCCATTATTACATTAACAACTAATGATTACATAGTCAATGTGTATACTCTTGGATTCCAATTACTTTTAATTTTTTTTTGGATACATTGTATTCAAATTTTCATTGTCGCTATTATTCTTGTTCAAGCGTAAAGGTATTTCACATAAATTTCTTTAGTTAAATTGGTTTATTGTAATTGTGAATGAATCTTGTTTGTTTCGATTTCAAATACGCGAACTCCATGACAAGCATAAATGTATCCCTAAGATTGCTCAATACAATTGTGTTGATATATCAATACAATTGGACAATCTAGAAAAAATGACAATGAACTATACTACAATATGATTATCCAAATGTATATGTATTTCACTCTATAAAAAAATAGATGCATTGTATACGTATACATTCCAATCTATGTAATTTATTTATGTATCCAAATGCACTTGTATTTTCAATTGGACAATTGTAATGACCCTAAAGGTCATTTTTGAAAATTTTCATAAAATGACCGTTTTACCCCTCCCGATAGTTGCCCCGAGTCCTAATTGTTGTATTTTCGAAGTTGGTTTGAAGGAAAATGGATGAAAAGTTGAGATTTTGGAAAGTTGAG
>JAJOOS010034782.1:0-11381 GCA_029582725.1 Solanum chiquidenum | reverse complement strand
AATAATTTTTTTATTATATATTTTTTTAGAACTCAAAATTCAAGAATAACTAATCTTTTAAACGTTTTTTTAAAAAAAAAAAACAAACAATTTTTATTAAGTGAAAAACTATAACTTATCTTTTAAAATAGTAACTTCTTTTATTTAT
Source organism: Solanum chiquidenum (assembly GCA_029582725.1). Taxonomy (NCBI): domain Eukaryota; kingdom Viridiplantae; phylum Streptophyta; class Magnoliopsida; order Solanales; family Solanaceae; genus Solanum; species Solanum chiquidenum. The sequence goes on along the minus strand of JAJOOS010034782.1, from coordinate 11,233 downwards.
TAAAAAAACAAATTAAAATATATTTAATTAATTGATATATTTTTTCTAAACATTAGATACTAAAAAAATGAATTTACTAAATATAATAAATCTAATTTAAACAAATTATGCATAAAAAAACAAAAGCAGTTTGAGATAGATTAGCTTATGCATAATTATATGTTTTAGTCTAATTTTGATTAATATTAGTTTTAAAAGTCTTTTATATGATTCTATAAATGAGACATTGATTAAAAAACAATTTCATATAAAGCAGTTTCATAACTCCCCATTATCCATTCAATACTACATAGTCCTATAATCAATAAAAAGAATGTGTTGATAACCTTTTATTATCAATAATTACGTAAACTAAAATTTTAGAAAATCACAAAATAAATAATTAAAATTATATAACAGATTTACTTTTAATATTTTTGTTTTAAAAAAAAATCAGTTGAAAATTGATCGTCCAAAAATAAAATAATAAATATATTAAATTGGATTCTTCGTGGAAAATGGGATAGTCTTTCTAGGACTTTTTTCCTTCTTTTTTAATTTTTTTTTTGTTTTTGCTCATGTTTTTTTTTAGATAAATAGCTTAAATAGTTTATTTTATTTTATTTAAGTTCATTTAATTGTTGGATTTTTTTAAAAAAATATTACAAATTTAGGTAATTGCTGGAATTTATTATTAATAATTTGTTTAATTACTAATTGTCTTTTTTTTGAATAAAAATAAATTGAATTATTTAAATTTTGAATTAAGAGTGGTTGATTAGTTTAACAAGATAAAGATTTAAAATTTAAGTTAACACTTATAGTTTTGGAGATGGTTACAACTTCTTCAGTTTATCACACTTGGTCGTAATTGTAGGAGTTTTCAAAGTTTTAGTTGTTGAGAAATATATGTTTCATCTATTGCTTTTACAAATCAAGAAGAAACAGAATGGTAAAAAGAAAAGAGAAATTGAACAAAAAAATTTGTGGGAGTGAGGAACATTTAATAATAATAATAACATTTAAAAATATTTGCGCAATGCGCGGGAATGATTTTTTGTTTTGCTCTGCAAATAATTTATTTTTATGTGGATTTATTTGATAATTTATTTTTATGTAGTTAATTTGATTATAGTATTTTTTTTATTGATCGATTAAATTCATTATTTTGTACATCCTAATTTGCCGGATAAAACGAGAGAAGGTGTGCTAAAGAGATTGCAACATGCTTTGTAAATTATGTTTAGACTTTAGCTAAAAGTAGAGATAATATTTTTATATTAGGTTTTAAATTGATCTAAGCACTTAAAATTTAATTAATTAACACAAATATCAATTCAACACACGCCACATATGATGTTAATCTTCATCATACTAGAGTCTTTGATGAACACACCCTTACTACACATAAATTAGGGTAAAAATTTGTTAGCATTATTTGTATATGTAAAATTAACACATTATAGATGATTATACATGCACTTTTGTTACTCAATAATAATTCGTATTTAGTTATTCATAAATTTAAAAATTATTATATTGTAAAATTTAAAATATCCTCGCAACGCGCGGATACGTATACTAAAGAAAAAAAGGTCACATGTCAGCGCCACAAATTTTTAAAATTTTAAATAATAAATAATTAAATTATCATTTAATATCATACCCCAAATATGGTTACTTTTTAATTTATTAAAAATTCAAAATTTGAATATAAAAAATGACACAATCTCAGCATACGTACATTTCCCTATATATTCAGTTATTTTTAAAAATAAATAAATTATTGTCCCTTTTCTAAAAAATAATAATAACAATAATATATTCTACTATATGATAAATGACAATAAGCACACAGCTCCTCAACATGTCTCGTGGCATCAAAAAGGGCATTACGGTCTTTCCAATTATACAACTTTGCATGCCACGTGTCGCCCAAACTTCTTACAGATATTACCTCTCCGCTTCGTCTTCCTCTTGCAAACTCCCGCATTCATCATCTCTGTTGAATGTCTGTGTCATCAAAAAGGGCATTACGGTCTTTCTAATTTTACAACTTTGCATGCCACGTGTAGCCCAAATCTCTTAGAGATATTACCTCTCCGCTTCGTCTTCCTCTTGTCAAACTCCCGCATTCATCATCTCTGTTGAAAAAAAATTCGGCGTGGTTTGCTGTTTATTGTCGTTCTTGTATGTGTTTTATTTTTTCTCTTGCCCTGTAAATAAGCTTTAGCCGCTAAGTGTTTACCAAAATTCCTTATTGAATCTTATATACAAATTTGCATAGCTTAGGAATTTTTTTTATAAAGTACACCTGCTGATTTTACCGTCGGTTGAATATCATAACCACATTTTCGCAACAGAGAGTTTCTCAACGGCCATAAAATACATCTATGGTTAGTCAGCCGAGGATTTGTAATAAACTAAACTTCAATATTGGTTGTTCTACAGCTTGTTGTTCATCACTCTTAGTGCTAATCTATTTATGTATCGACAAAGAAAATAAGTGCGTAAAGCTAATTAGAAAAATTTACTAGTAACTTTTAATTAATAGCGAAAGAATCTCTTTCACATGGTCGTACCCTTTACGGTTTGGCTAAACTATTCTGCTCGCTGTGACTTTGTTGCGTTCCTCTTCCGCCTTCAACTTCGCCAAAGCCACCAGAATTCTTCTTCTTAATTTACATACACATTGTAGCTGAGAACTAACGAATGAAAATGAACCATGAAAAATGACAACTGATAATGTGCTAAATGGTAAGGTGCTGTTGATATTTAAATTGGTATATAACAATCATCTAGCATCATATTGAATAATTAACAAATAGTTGACATAAATATTTCATACTGTGCTTCTACTGAAATATTTGTGCTCTTATATGCACATATACACTTTCCTCTAATAAGATTATAAGAAAGGATCTTCTGTAACAATTAATATCCGTGATTCGCAGGTTATTTGTACTACTTATAACAGAATTCCATTCTTCGGTAATGTACATGTAGTCTTCTCATGTTAGTGTACTCTTCAACTATTCACATATACTATTCAAAAATGTCAAAGGGGTGCGTGTTGGATTTATCAAAAATAGTGTATTTTTGGAGAATCCGTCAGGGGCGGAGACATATACTATTCAAAAATGTCAAAGGGGTGCGTGTTGGATTTATCAAAAATAGTGTATTTTTGGAGAATCCGTCAGGGGCGGAGCTACAGATATGAAAGGGTGGTCAGCCGAACACCCTTCGCCGAAAAATTATACCGTATATATAGGTAAAATACTGTGTAATATCTGGATATATAATTAATTGAACACCCTAAGACACGACAAAGGCTAGTGGTCTGGTGGTAAGTGTGTTCATTTATGTGTAAGAGGTCTGCGGTTTGTTTGATCCTCACCTGCAGCGTTTCTAAACACACTCTTTTCAAACAAAACAAAAAAAACAGATCCTCACTTGCTGCGTTTTTTTAACACAATCTCTTTTTAAACAAAAAAAAACACAGAAATAGCTGCCCATATCTTCTTTATGTTTCTAGCCTTAAATTGATTAACCTAATAATTAAGATTTTATTGTTTTCTATATATTTTCGATCTGTATTAAGTGAATTATTAGGTATACACATTCTCAAGAAATTTTTTTAAAGATAAAATTAAAGATTATTATCCACTATTATACTTTTGATTATTTCTAAACTATTTTTTTAGAAAATATAAAATAGTTAAGAATCTTACTAAAACAAAAGATAAATATGGAAATAAGTTTCGATAATTCTCTCGAACTTTGAAACATTCAGTTATTTGAATCACGAAAAAAGTCTCAACAATTCATTTAATATGAACTAGAGGGAATATATCCAACTAGTAGCTAAAATTGTTTTTGTTGACTTTTGTCCATTAGTTTTGATTTATACCATTGATAGTTTTATAATTTTAAGTTTTCGTATGATTTAGTTATCAAGTGATATGTAATTTAATTTTTAAATTTGGGTGCACCCACTCATCAGTAAAAAAAATGTTTTGTGCACCCACTCGCTAAAAAAAATTATCGACTCTTTTAAAGTTTGAACATCCTTGACGAAATTCCTGGCTCCGCTACTGCTGACACGGGTGCGGCAGTGAACAGTGTGCAACTTAGATGTTCACTTCTTAGATGGCCATACATTCTATTAATATGATATGTTTTTGGTCTTGGAAAATTCGATTTATTTTTACTGAAGATAGTAGCTATCTACTGTAAACATGTAAACACACAATTGGGTGTACGTACTAGAGTGTACATCAGTGACTTTTTGTGTTCGCTGCCCATTGTTGTTAATTTACGTGATCCATAATATACATTTAGTATCTTAACACTCAATTTATTTGCAATTTTTAGAGGCATGACACAAACATCAATTTATGGAACTAATAGTTTAGGTTGGGTTGTAGAGCGAGATGATCATGATAAACGAGCCTCTTAGTGAAGTGGCTATTGAGATTCAATGTTGAGGACACTGTTTTATGGAGAAAGTATTATCACATCAAAGCATGGACAATCTGATGAATGAGTTTCGTCGTATTATTAGGACATTTCTTCTATAGTAAGTCATCATTGAAGGATGTAAAAGTCACCGAGAACAGGTTGCCACTGAAGATTTCAATTCGAAAGTTAATTGCCTAGAGATGTTTACAATTTTCTTATGTGCAGTTGCTACAAATGAATCTGACAAGTCTGACTTTTTCTATGGTGAGTTACCCTGAAGTTTTCTGCCTCATATTTTAATGAGTACTCACTACTTTTGTTTATATAATTATAGCTAATTATGTTGGTAATGTCACCTATATCATTTTTTTTAAAAAAAACTTACATGTTTAGTAGTTGCTACAAATGAATCTGACAAATCTTACTTTTTTCATGCTAAGTTATCCTAAAGTTCTATACAAAATTACTCTTTAACTTTTCCAATTGAATTTCTACAAACTTGTAGCTTTGTGCTTTTTCTGCAATACACCATTGTAGAATCTTAACTTTAACTTTGAATTCTTAAATGAATATCTTCCCAGCTTCCATGGTTGCAGTTTAATCTCCATGTAGATAATCTTGATACTATAATAATGTTTCATGTTCACTCTTTCGCAGATACATACATCACCAGATATCACGAAGACTCGAGGAAAAGAAAATAGAGCAATACATAAATCATAAACTGACTCAACGTAATCAATACCAACTTTACACTTCTTGTTGTAATCAAACGAAGATCAAATTTTTCCTGTATAAGTGTATATATGTTCAAAGGAAAAAATTGAGATTACTCTTTGCCATTATTTAATAATGTCAACTCATTTTGTAGTGAATTAGCATTTTTCCGTACAAGACTTATACTGCATCTTACTAATATTTTCATTTTTTTTTTCAATGTTCCTTAAATTCATATTGGGTCCGTGCTAAGCACGGGCTTCCCCCATCTAGTATATATATATAAAATTTAACTTATACATTATTTTTTTAAAAACAGATTAAAATGTCAGCCTAATTTCAATTCAACCCATTAATTAATTACTAACTTTTAAGGTACTTACCATGAATTACGTTCCAAAGGGCAATTCAAAGTTCTACAACAAAACATTCCGTCCCAAAAAGTAGGCACCACCAAAGAGATTACTTCCACAACATAACCATAAATACCATAAAAATAGGAACCATCAACACACGTTTTTTAAACCTTACTCATTAATTCACTTGACATTTTTAGAATAATGCACCAAAAAATTATGAACACAGCCTATGTTTTTTGACTCCTTTTTTTATTCAACTTAGAATTTGCATTTAATTTTAACCTAATAAATTATATATAATAAAAAATTAACTGCATTTTAATTTGAGTTTATATACATACTGTTATATTTAACTGATTTTATATAAAAAAAAATTAAAAATAGAAAGATAAAAGGCTTGAAATTTAAATTAATCTTTACAGTTTTGGAGGTGACTACAACTTCCCTATTTTATCATAACTGTAAGAGTTTTCAAATTCAAAAATATATTGTGAATTTCAACCTAACTAAAACTTCTCAATTTTATCATAAACTCATCTCCTATGATTTTTCTAACTTATTTTTAATTTTTAATTTGGTTTTTGGTTTTCTTATTCTCATAATCTTTCCATTTTCTTAAAAAAAAATTATAAGAGTGCTAAAGGGGCCAAATAGTTTCTTCATAAGCTAATCAAATATACCAAAAAGATAAAGCGAATCCAAAGGAGACGCACAAAACATTATTGTGTCAAATGCGTGCAAAATTTCAACAGAAGAAAAGGAAAGAAATGCATAAAGATATAAATTAAAACTCATCTTTTAAGTTTTCTCTTATATAGAGCATTGCCTTGGCGTTGTTGATGTTCTGAAATCTATCCAAACAATTGAAGGTATTACAACAAGCTGGGATCACCAATTCAGGCGTTCTTCTTATTTTATAAATATTGCATCATGCGGGGGCTGTATGTGGTTTACTTGGATGTTTAAGTATCTTTTTTTATCTAAAATTTTGATTATATTTGCTTTAATAAGAGTTACACATCTTATTAAAGAAATAATTATTTATATTTCAACTATAACTTGAAGACGCATATTAAAGGACATATGGGCGTTGGCATGAACGAAAAGAACAAAAAAAATAAACCACACACTATACTGACATTTTACCACTCATATTAGGGTATATAGGTGAGTGTTTCTTACTTTATATTTGATTGACTGTTATCAAGAAGTAAATAAAAAATACAAGTTATATATTAGAAATTTTGTTAACAAAGTTTAAATTGTGATTTGTATACCAAACATGCGCGACCATATTTGTTTTTGATAAAGCTTTGTGTTTTGATTAAATCAAACTACAAATTCACAATTGCAAAAAATGGATTTGTTTTGAATTCAAAGCAGGGTCTTTCGGTGAGTACTTCTTACCCCTATTCTTTAAATTTGATTGAACTATATCAAATGTAACTAAATTCGAAAATGATATATTGTTATATTAATTACTAATTAGGAGTAAAATATTATACAACAATTGTTGATCTTGTGCAGAATACACCATGAAAGATGCTGCAGATTAGTGTGCATGGAAGCACGAACCTTTGAGAACCAACTTCAAATACACATCGTGGAGTCGTGCAAGATAAAAAACTTGCCTCACATGTTTTGATGTATTTTTTCTCCTAGAAGCACTTCTTATGAATACTTATCTAAATTGGATTAAATATCGTCCTAAAAATGACATTACTTTTGTGAATACTTATCTAAATTTAATCAAAATCTTCTTATGAACGTGTTTCTAACTTGGATTAAATATCTTCCTAAAAATGACATTACTTTTGTTAATACTTATCTAAATAAATTTGTTTCAAATAGTAAATTGTGAAAACTCAAAAATTATAATAATTCATGAAAAGTTAGCTAATACATTTAATTTCATCTAAATTTAATCCAAGTTTGTTTCGAATAGTAAATTGTGAGAATTCAAAAAATATAATAATTCATTAAAATAATAACATATATTTAGTTAACTATTACTCTCGTGCGTTACTGTTTATTTTAAAGTAATATTATATTTCAGTTTGTTTGTATCACTAACTATAATGTAAATTTCTTATGAATAAATCAATTCTTGAAAATTTATATGAATTATTTTAAATAAACTAAAATTTTTATTGTACATAATATAAGATATTACGACATATTCGAGTCAAGTGTCTGCTTTTTTTCTTTTATTATTTGTTAGATTATGACAGCCTTCCGATAAAAGCGGGACAATAGCATTTTAAATTAAATAAACTGAAATAAATGAAAAATATAAGAATTCTCAAATTATAAATTTAAGTTAATATTATTATATTTTAAATATCCGTTCAACGCGCAGACACGAACACTAGTATATATAATAGGAGAGGTGATAGCACCTACGTGCCAGTGCTACAATTAATCTCTAATTTTTAACTTTTAAATTATCCTAATTTTTAACTTTTAAATTATATATTAATTAAATATATTTTTAATTATTTTTTTAATAAAGAAAAGAAGTTACTATTTTAGAAGATAAGTTAGAGTTTTTCACTTAATAAAAATTGTTTGTCTTTTTTTAAAAAAAAAGAAAAACGTTTAAAAGAGTAGTTTTTTTTTTTTTTTAATAAAAACAAAATTAGATACAAATGTGACCCAAATGAAAAGCAAAAAAGAAACCAAGGACAAAAATAAAACAAATACAATCAGAAAAAGCTAAAAGAAGTGGAAGAGACATTCACATTTGATATCTGAGTAATTAAACCCAGATTTTCTTCATCAACTTGCCATGTCCGACCAACTTTCATCTAAGGTAAGGCATCTTAATTCTTCTTCTTTCTTTGTCCATTGCACGACTGAATCAGCTCAAAAATTAGCTCAACACCAATTAAACTCAACAACTCAGCTCAACTCCAAATAATCTCAACAAACTGCTCAGATGTGTGTCTGAATCTGCTTGTTATTGATCTGGATCTTTGTGTCTTGTTCATTTGTTAATCGATTAAATATCACCTTTCTCATCTCACAAATTAAGTCAACTAACTATTCTTAGATTTAGATTTTAGTGGGTTGAACCCCAAATGGGATTAATACCACCATTTTTACCTTAATCTTAGAACATTAGCTAACTATTCTTGTTTGATGTAGCATGTGCCTCTGCTTGAACGCTAATGTACAACTTCGCCATTCTGATATGGGCATTCATCACTTGAAAGTTCAGGTAAAAGCTTACAACCCTCCTGTGATGGATATCAAAATACCCTCTTGTGCTTGAACTGTTATAATCTCTGTAGATGATACTAGAATACGAAAATACATTTGTCCTGGTTTTATATCAGTTGTGACACCTAAATCTCTCACCAGGTGTATGATATGTATAACCAACAAAACTTAGTTCAGACAACATTATATCGTTCATTACTTGTATCATCTAGCATTAAACAGAACAAAGTTGTGATTTGATGTCAAAAACATCTCCACATTGACCTTATTGACACTATCTTATTCTCATTTGAGGAGTACTCTGTTTGTCCAAGTTAAAGATTTTCCTGCCATTGCTTGGTAGCTCCTGATATGTTCGAAAATCAAAATTACCTGCAAAATGAAAAAAACCAGATTAGCTAAAAAGTCAGCAAGAGTATTTCTCTCCCTTAAGGAGTGTTGTACTCTTACTGACCAAGAGTTCATCATCTTTCGAATGGAATTAACCTCCACTGTCACCCTCCAAGGAATTTTCCAGACACCATTGATAATATTCACTATAGCAAGAGAATCAGATTCAACAATTATGTTTGGAATTTGATTTTCCAAACAAAATTACAATCCGATTCTTATAGCAATCACCTCAGCCACCAAACTATAAGAATCGGGAATTGTAATTCCTTTAGCACATAGTAGATCTCCTTCATGGTTCCTTACACAAAAGGCAGCAGAGCTTGGTCCTGGGTTACCTCTGGAAGCTCCATCAGTATTGCATTTCCACCACCCACAAGGAGGAGGATACCATCTGACCCATTTAGCTTTAAATTTGGGTCTGCATCCATCTATCAAAGCAACAACTTGAAATTCGTTGGGATTTGATCATACCCAAACTCCTTTCTAATAATTTTTCTTACCATATCATTGATATCCCAAATCACCTTTCCTGTAGTATAAGAACTTCCATGTACTACTGAGTTTCTCCTTTTCCATAAGAACCATAAAATAAGGGTAGGAATTGCTTGAAAGATTAGCTTTTGTCTAGAATTCACCTTAGCTTCCCACCATTTTATCATAGCCTGCTTGACCTGTATCCACGGCCCTAATATACCTGCAGCTTTAGAAAAATATTTCCATACAGAGATAGCAACCTCCCCCTTTAAAAAAAGATGTTTTATGGTTTCCCTTTCAGGTACAGTACAACAACATAAATGTGACAAGTTGGGATTCCAATGAGCTAAAACAGCAGCTACTGGTACCTTATTTGTCCAAACCTTCCAGCCAAAAAATGAGATTTTAAATGGAATCTCTTGCATCCAAATTTTCTGAAAAATAAACATTTATCTCTTCTCTTTTTCTCAACACATCCCATGCACTCTTAACTGTAAACTTGCCGGAACTCGTCTTGATCCACCAAGGCTTATCTCCCTCATCAGATTGCCTCACATGATTCAAGTGTTGTTTAACATGATCAACAACATTAATAGGTAAGTGATATTGCATTTCCTCATAGTTCCAACCTGTTTCCTTCATAAAAACTTCAATATCCATCAATGAATGACAAGAATGTACTTCTGTTTGGTGATTATATAATGGACCAAGTTGAGTCCAATTATCATACCAAACTGATAAAGTACCTCTTTTAGGTTCCCACCAGAGAAATTTTTCAATAACCTCCCTATTCTGTAACATGTTTTTCCATAACTGAGATCCTCCCTTCCATTGAACAAGTGAAGGTATTTGTTTTTTACAATACTTATTCCACATGAAGTTAGCCCAAACAGTGTTTTGTGTCCTAAACTTCCACCAAAGCTTAGCATGCATAGCTTTTGACACTTCAAAAATAGATCTAAAATCCAAACCTCCTTCTTGTTTTGGTAAGCAAACTTTCTCCCAGGCAGCCCAATGTTTGCTCTTACCCTCAACCTTATTGCTCCAAAAAAACTTAGCAAAAATTCTATGTAGCTCTTTCATTACGCAAATAGGTGGGACAACAACAGAAAGGATATGAATAGGGACACTTTGAAGAACACTAGAAAGAAGAACCTCTTTTCCCCCCATAAGAGAGCATGTTACCTTTCCAAGCCTGTAACCTTGACTTAACCTTTTGAATTAGATCTGCATAATGTATCTTTCTTTTCCTGGCATGGGAAATAGGACAACCAAGATACTTCAATGGAAATTGACCTCTAGATATACCTGTGCACTCTTCAACCTATTGCTTATGTGTTGCAGATGCATTTTGATGCATGAAAAAGCCACTCTTCTCCTTGTTGATTTTCTGTCCTGATTGTGTCTCATAAGCTTGTAAAACTGAAACTATCCTCTTCAAAGAATACCTATCAGCAGACGTAAAAATAATAGTATCATCTGCATATGAAAGATGATTAATTTTTGTACTCCACTTGGGCATTCCATATCCCACAAAACGACCATCCTCAAATAAAGCATTCAACGCTCTAGAAAGAACTTCAGCTGATAAAATAAACAAAGCCGGAGAAAGAGGATCTCCTTGCTTA
>JAJOOS010034781.1:0-15069 GCA_029582725.1 Solanum chiquidenum | reverse complement strand
TTTTACGAAAATGGTCATAACTCCCTCATCCTAACTTGGAATGAGGTGAAACCAAGTGCATTGGAAAGCTAACTCATAGAGGTTTAATTTAATAGGTTGTGGCCCTTCCAGTTCCTTGTGTGCTAAGAGATATGCCCCTTTAAAGTTGACCCTGGAAATCGCATTTTTTGCGATTTTCGAATTTTGATACGGTTGCTCTAAAATTCGGGTTAGACTCATTTCCCACTCAATTTGACCCCACGAATAAGAATATGAAGTCGAATTTCCGAAATCATGCACTGATTTTGAGATATATGGAAATTACAATCATAGGTGTTTCCGAAGCACATTTTCGGACATTTTGGGGTCGTTTCATTTACTTTGACTTCTTTGATGGCTCTCGAAGATCATAGTTGGCTTGATGAGTACAAATGAGGAAGCTGGAGCAAGAAAATCAATAATCACTTTTTTTTTTCTTTTACTTAGGGTTAAGGTGTTCCGCTCGATCAACACAAATGTTCAAAACTTAGCTGAGCATTAGAAAAGTTTATCACATTGGGTTTCATTGATGGGCTAGAATGATCCCAAATGATCAAAATAGCCAAACTTGTTGAGATTTTAACTCATCCAACTTTAGTCCACTCTACCACTATCCACCATTTCTTGCACTTCTTTTCTTGTCGAATTGTTTTGTAGAACTGATTTGAATGATAACATATCCATTTTCGTATTATCGAAATATATGAACGCAAAACAAAAATGGTTCTGAATTTTTTAAAGAAGATTATGGGGAGAGGTTTGCGATTTTACCTTTTGAAAAACGTGTTATACTCAAACTCCTAAACTCGTTCAGAAATTGTTGTGATTTTGTTTCCTCAATAACTTCTTCCTAAATTGTAGTACAATTTAGTTTTCAAAATAACTTCTCCCTAATTAAAACATACATGATATTACTTTCTCTTACCTGCACTAAATATTAAAATAAAAAATAAACTTAATTTAATATTAATTAATTTGGATCAATTCCACTCATAATTAATCTTTTATATTATAAATTATTAATTAATAGATGTATAGGACGTAATATATGCTCTTAAATATATGTGTAGATTAATTATTCCTTTAACAAACAATTGCCAACCTTTCCTATTCCCCAAACCTTTTCCATCAATAGATTGAGCTTCCACCTCCATAATTTCTCTATCATTGTAATCTATTATTTCTTCCATATCCTTCATTTTCTTCACATTGACAACTAATAGTACATTCATGTCCTTAATTTTCTTCACTAAATTTGGAATGATGAACTTAGATCGTTCACTAACAACACCATCCCTGCAACAAAATATTTACACCTCTCTAATCCATAATATGGGCAAGACCAAAATTTTCTATCCGAATAATTATCGGACCAATAAGTTTTCAAAGAGAGCAACAAATCATGAAATCATCGCCCTTTATTATTCAACTTTGTATCATCCTTTTCAAAACAAATGTTATTAAATCGATTTACCTCTTCCATGGTTAATTGTAATTAAAAAAATCATAAATTAGAAGCCCTAATTAAAAATCAAACAAACAAGACAAACAAACAAAAAAATAAAAAAATAAAGCAATCAAAAGTTAAAGAAAATAATTCGTTAAAGCTTACCTCTTTAAGCTACAATGGAGATTTGTGTTTTAGTGAACAATGGCTATGGGGAAGAAGAATTAGGTAAAGAGGTGAAAAGAAAAGGATCTAAATTAATGAATATTATTACGAAAAAAGAATATTATAAAATAAATTTCACCTTTATTGATATGTGATAGTTAATGACAGTCTCATAAAGTATTTTTTTCTTTTTCCACAGATTCACTGTATGTGTATTCACTCACTAATCCAGCTGGGCACATATATACCATTAACATACATTATTAAATAGTTCAGAGGGGTAATAAGACCTGCTCAAAGTGTGGAATTGTCACATCAATTTTCGTCAAAGTTTAGATATATTCAGACCATTTTCCCTTATATTTATGGATTCCGTGTAATGTTTTGTTAGTTCCTTGTTTCTGTTCTTACTTCCTCTTTTACCATTGTAGAGAGTTATTAAAAGTGACATGTCTTGGTGGGATAAGACGGGTCCCATCAAACCCAATTTTGGATCGTGAAAATAACTGCCCAATCATCCTTGTCCTTTTTATTGATAGGATAAGGCACATAACACATTTAAATTTCTTGCATCACAATAATTAAAGATGTATATTTTTATATCGAAGATGGTGGTTAATAATAACCAATTTATATTGACTATGGTTTTAACACCAACATCCATAGTCAGATAAAATCATTCATATTTGAATGATATAATTTGCTATAATGGTTCTTCGCAGTATTCCACTTATATAATTTCTTTTATATATGCATAGCAATCACCAAAATTTGGATTTGATTGCATTCTCATTGTTGATCTTGCACTACCATCACATTTCGTGTAAAATTTTATCCATAAACAAAATATAGTGTCCCTCATTGATTAGGAAGATATTTTTTCTCTTTATATTGAATTATTTACAGAAAAGAGTAAAAAAAGAGTCTTCAATTAAGCTATGTGAAATTGAATAAAAATGTCATTCGTTAATGGTTTGGTCCAAAAATTCCCCTATTGTTACTTTTTAGACAAAAATATTCTTTTACTAATAAATATATTATTTATTTTATTTTTAGGCACATTATTTTTCTAATAAAATATTATTTTTGAAGAACATTTTTCACATATATTTTTCTATTAAAATCCCTTTAACCAAAAGTGGAAAGTAATCTTTTTTCTTTGTAATATCTTTTTATCAATTTAAATAGAATTACCCTATATACTTTTTAACTGATAATATAGGTCATATATATAACTATCACAGTAACCTTTGTCAGTATTTTTTATTGAAATAATGATTAAAAAACTTCTAGTAAAATGTATATATATATATATTTTACGAATTGAAGTATAATAAATATTTACTAATATATTCCTTGATTTTAAAGTTACAATGAACAAATGGTCAACAATAACTCCATCAATGATGTTTTGAAGATATTCTTTTTAATCTGAAGCAAAGTAATTAATTTTTGTCTTTTATGACATTCTGATTGTTGTATCTTAACTTTGACACCAAGGATTATACTAGAAAATCTTAAAAGGATGAACTTATCACAAAATAGACTCATGTCTTATGGTGGAAGGTATATATTTAATAGCACATGTCCTACAATCTATTCTTATGTAATTGCTTTAAGCTATGAACCCCCTAGTATGTGTGTTAGATCAACTTCATAAGCTTTTTGCTAAGTTCTTCTGGGGTGATGCCACTACTTCAGAGAATAAACCGAGTGTCTTGGAACAATGTGTGTTATCCAAAAGAAAAAGGGGGACGGGGACTCAGATCATTAAATGATGAATCCAAAGCACTTTTTGCTAATGGTAAAATTTTAGGACAACCACTTTATTTTTGTGGAATAAGTATTGCAAGTAGTTCTACCCAACAATAGCAGTAGGATGGGGTGCATCACATATGTGGAGGAAGATGACAATAGTAAGAGAAGATGTGGAGCACAACATTTATTTGCAGTTGATTGCTGGACAAAACAAGAGGCTATGTATTATGCATAAGGTGATACTGTCATTAAGAAGGAATTAGAAGCGAAGGATTTCATCACAGGAGGAGGCTGGAATGACCATAAGTTGCTTAAAGTATCAAAAGAAAAGGTGGAATATATTATGGAGAGTATAAAGCCTCATATAAATGTTCATCAAAATGATATTCCTTAGAGGATGGGCAATACCTAAGGAAATTCACTAATAAATCAACATGAAAGCTAATGAGGAAAAAACAACAAATTAGAGAAGATTATGGATATATTCAGGCCAAGGGTCTTTCTTTTAAGGTGAATGTTAAAATAAACACGTCCACTAGTGATCACTGGACCAGGTCCCTCGACAGAATAATAGTGCAGAAAATAAACAAGTCAAAGTAAATCAGGCACATGGATTTTACGTGGAAACCCCCTTGCTCAAGGGAGCTGAAAACCATGACATGAGTACTTGTTCCGGAAGATTGGGGGTTAACTATCATAGAACCAAACCAAGCCTCGTCCTCGAGACAAAAAACGGTAAGAGTTTTTCACTATGAATGAGAAAAATTGTACAATACAAATAATCCTCAATTACAATCTTGTTATACAAATTTCAAGTAGTTCATAATCCTACAAGAAGTAAAGAAGGACGCCTGATGCTAAAATCGTCTCACGTTCATGCATGGTCCATAGAAGGGCTGCACCCTGAGGGGTGTAATATAGACAGTCTACCCTAATACATACAAGCAGTAGTATGTTGCTTCTACAGCTCGAACCCATGACCTATAGGTAATATGTAAACAACTTTACTGTTGTTCCAAGTGGGGTCTGAGAGGGTAGAGTATACTCATAGGATTTAAACCCAAACTCAATTTCACTCAAAATGGAGCACAACTTCATATTACAACTTCTTCTAACGTAGGAATTAAACTTTTAATCCCATTCCCCTTACTGTATAAACTTTATTACGAAAGAAACTAAGCAATAACTCTATTGCCTACTAAACCAACTAACTCTAGTTGATCTAGACTTCAAGAACCCAACAACGCTAACTCAATCCACAAACTCAGATATCAAAGATAGCAGCATAAACAAGCAGCGACTCTGCTGCACCCATACATAAAATAACTCTATTTGACACTCCTAGGCAACTCTGCCCAAGAGAACATCAAAACAATGATGTAAAAAGGCTTGACTAAAACATAGATGATTCGACTAACTAATTCTTTTTAATCTGAATCAACCCAAAGACTTAGACAAGCAACCGATCTACTATCCTTTATAAATTAGGAGCAGATTTACAATATAAGGACACAAGACAAAAAACTCCAAATGCAATACAGACGCTTCAACACTCCATCAGTTACCTTGTTGAGCATGAGCAGTGTTCTTTCTTAAAGATGACGTTTTCTTTGTGAGGTTATGAATTTTCAGAATTCAAAAATTTATTTGCCAAAACTTGAGTTGTATCTATGGAGAAGAGACTATTATCAAATGGACACAAAACCATAGGACCAAGCCATTGGATGAGCCTGCTGTTGTGAAAAGATATGCACCAGCCACAATAGAGTTGGTAGTTGTGGCAGCTTTTAGAGAGCCGCATTTTTATCCTTTTCACGTACGCGGTATTTCCTCGACCAGGTGCCTTGTTAGATTCAGAAGTTTGTTAAATTATCAAAACTTTAATCAGCTTCAAAATAACATTTCCCCCTTTTTTTGCAATTACAAACGTATTCAACCTCCCTTGTTAGATCCGGAAGTTTGTTATATCATCAAAATTTCAAATCAATTCCAAAATAACATTTTCTCCTTTTTTGATGATGACAAACTTTTCCCCTTTAACCACTTCCCCATATCAGCTTGACCAGGTCCTTTTCAAGTAACTACATTGATCTCACTCTTCAAGTAACTAACATTGATTGCATACCTTAACAATTTTCCCCATTTTGGAATTATAAAAAAGAGTTAAAGAACTAAACTAAGTTGACAAAAATGCAGTTCAAGAAAATTCATGGCCACATGGGCAACACCAAGCATGCGTAAAAATGCATAAAGTAATGAGACAGGTCAGTAAAAATGAGGCGTTTTTCATTCATAAACAAAAGACCACCAATCAAATCATTGCAAATATGATTACAAATGAGAACTAGGACAATACCCACTAAGTTGCAATAGAAGAGGAGGAATGGGGACTGATACATGAATTTAGGAAAACAAAAGACAAGGGGAGTTTAGGAGCAAGGAAAGAGTAAGGTTGGTAGAGCATCTGCCTAAGCATGGATTTTCAGAAGCCTCTCTTGAATTTCAGCATTCTTTGTTGCTAAGGCGTCATTCAGGGATGCCAGTTCTTTTCAACCTAGTCCCTCTGATTGTGCTTTTCATAAGTTGAGCCTTTAGGCAAGCGATCTCAGTATCCTTGTTAATAAGAGAAATTGGCATAGCTTTCAACTCATGCTTGAGCTGATAATGTTCCACCACTGGTTTAGACATATTACTCTTGTTCCCCTATCTTCCCTTCCACACATTCACATTCCAAGTTAGAAGGTACCCATATCCTATGTCATATTTACCATCCTTAATAGATATGATCTTGTGCATGTGTTAAAGCAAGATGACAGAAAGGTTGATAAATGCAAACTTACACAAGGCCTCTAAGATGAAAAATCAACAACCGAGGAAACATTTCATTTTTTATCTAGGAAACAACACCTTATTAACAAACTCAAAGAACAATTGATATTCCTTTTTAAGATGCTTCTTAGAAATACCTACAATGCTGACATTTAGGAGTTTGCTCATTTCCTGAGTAAACTATTATGAAACAGATCCTCCAACAACCAACCTGATCCCTTCCATGGGCATATTTGGAATGTATCTCAAACTTTCCTTATTCAGATGGAAGGGATAGTTGCCTACCTAAGTATTTAGACTCCCATATGTAACAACCATGTTATAATAGATGTCCTCACTTCTAACTCATGCAACACATGTAAGTGACCTTCAAACAGATGGGTCCCACTCTGAATCTCTACAACATCAACTAGACTCTTCATTCCTCATTTTTTTTCATTTGAAGGTCAGACATCCTCCCATTCAAAATACTTTGTGTTCTCAGAATATCAACCCTTTCCTTTCTGGACATCATCTTTTCCACCTTCTTCTTTTTGCTTATTGAAGCTGGTCCCTCTTCATACTTATGAATTTCTTCATCGGAAAATTCTCTAGCAGGAAAAAAGAGTTTAGACATTTTGAAGTATTATTGATAATGGAGAAAATTGGGTTTTGAAAATTTCTGATTTTGGAATGGAATTTGAATTTTCTTGGGAGAACGAAAGAAATTGGGAGTATAAAAGGAAGTGAAAGGGTGCATCAGGTCCATGAAAGGAAATGTCATTTGGTATTCAAATGATGGGACAATGGTCGAATACCTAGATGACACGTATGTGGCAATTGCAACAATTCTCTTGCATAATTCAAAATACACTGTTAAGAGTGCTAACTTTCGAGAACGGACCAGGTTCCTCTCTATAGTTTGAATATAATTGCCTAGAAATCCTGAACTCTCTTTTCCTTCAACACTTACGCCATGTGTGAAGGTATAAGACTGAATTTGCTAAAACATACACAACTAAAAAACAAGATACCTGCTCCTTTTTGCGTAGTCATGAGAGGGTTGATTGCTTCAGGCAGGATCCATTCAGTCAAGTTTTAGCATCCCCAACTTCAATTTATTTATCTCGACCAGGTCCCTAGTCTGAGCTTTTGTGAAGATAACATCAATTTGATATTCGGTCTTACAAAATTACATGCTGATATTTCTTTTCTCAAGATTATCCCTCAGAAAGTGATGTCTCACATCAATACACTTAATCCTTTTATAATGGAATAGGTTCTTATCCATATTGAGAGCACTTGTGTTATCACACAAGAGAGAGATAATATGAGTAACCCCTCTAAAAACATCAACCTGTTGTTTGATCCACATGAGTTGAGCACACAAAGTTGCATCTTCTAAATACTTTGCCTTAGTTGTTGAAAGAGCAACCGAATCTTGTCTTTTAGTCCTCCATGAAATGAGGGATGAGCCCAGAAAATGAGCCATTTATGAGGTACTCTTTATATCAACTTAATACCCTGTATAATCAGAATCAACATATTCCTCAAAATCAAAAAAATCTCGTGATGGATAGAATAGAACCAGGTCTATGTTTTCCTCAAATGTCTTAAGATTCTCTTAACAACGTTCAAATTTGATTCCTTTGTAAAGCTTTGAATCTTGCATAAGTTCCAACACAGGTCCATCAACATCCAACTTCTAGTTGGTCCGCATAGGAGTATCAATTATCTTGGTATCCATAATGTGAAACTTCTTCAGCAATTTCTTGTACTTTTCTTTACAAATGGAGGTACCTTTAGAAGTTTGCTTCATCTAAAGCTCCAAGCAGAAATTTAATTTTCCCATCATGCTCATTTCAAACTCACTACCCATGAGTGCAACAAACTCTTCACACAAAACCTCAAAGATTGCTTCACAGATGATATCATCGATATATACTAGAGTGATCATCAATTCCTTTCCATGTCATTTCAAAAAGAGGGTTATTTCAATTTTACCTATTTTGAAACCATTGTCAAAAATGAACTTGGACAACCTATCAGCTTCAGACTCTGCATTAACAGTTTGAACTACATCATCTTGTTTAGAACTGTCTACCGGACCAGGTCCCTCATTAGGTTTCTTCTTCTTCATCAGCTATTTTAGAATTGTTCGTTTCATGAAGAGGGTGCTCTTCAGTAGGTTCATCATTCAAGTTGTTCCTCTGAATGTGAAGCGTCCTTCGATCTCAAAATCTTATTTGTTCTTCAAATTCTTAATTCCACCAGACTCATCAAACATCACATGGACACGTTATTCAATGCATAATGTCTATTTTTTGTATACACAATCAGCCTTGGTGGAGGAAGAATATCCCTCAAATACTCCTTCATCACTCTTGGGATGAAGTTTTTCAAGATTATCCTTCCCATTGTTCAAAATAAAGCATTTGCATCCAAAAGCCCTTAGATAACCAAACTTTGGCTTTCGATTGTTCAATAATTCATAAGGAGTTTTATTTAGAATAGGCCTGGTTAGACACCTTTTAGTCACACAATATGCAATATTCACAGCTTCTGCCCAGAAGTTCTTTGAAAGATCAAAATCCTGCTTTTTCCGCTTGAATGATGATTAGATCCGCTTCCCTTTAACACATGCATCAAAAACATTATCATCTGCACATTTTATCTTTGGAAGACCACAAACCAGGTCCCTTGACACAAGTTGGTTTAGTAGAGAAGCACTCACATGGACAAGACTTTTATGTCAAAGATCAACATTCTCACATTGAGCACTACAACAAGTCAGACTGTCACTACAAGAAGTATCAAGATAAAAAAATATACATGTTCTTGATTCTCTTTTCTTTTAAGAACACCACCCAAAAGATCAAGTTTGTGACCACACTTTTATCTGATAAGAACTTAACTCCATTTACTTTATCAAAAATCTGTGAAACACTTAGAAGATTGTACTTCAACCCACTGACATAGTACACATATTCAATAGAGTGTTCCATAGACTTTCCAATCGTACCTACGCCAAGAATGTACCCTTTTTTGCCATTACCAAAAGAGACACCTTCACATTGATGTGCCTTGAGAGAGAAGTTTTCAACTTTTCCAGTCATGTGCTTTGAACATCTGCTACATATGAACCTTCCTCTAACCTACAGAATATATCACTGGTTAGCGTTAAGAAGCTACTTGAGTCAGAGTTTCTAGTTAGAAGATAAATGAGTGATAAGAAAAAGAAACTTTGCAGTAAGGTAGACTGATTTTCTTCAACGTAAGACCAGAAGCACAACCAAGTCCCTTATCCTTCTTGTTCCTCTCTTTGGAATGGTTTGAAAAAATTTCTTCATGTTTTACCGGACAATACTATCTATCTTGAGATGCCCGTCTCGACCACACTGCACAAATAAAATATTATTAGTAATATATACATATTTGTTGTGGGGGTTGTAAGGAGGATCAATTTTCATATAGCCTACGCTTATTACACTATTATGTCCCTGATTAGTGAGATTTGAAAGCAAGTTGTAGGAAATAGTTCATTTGAGGGATTTATTCAATTCTCCTTTCACACAAACTAGGTCCCTCTCTAACTGAGCATTCCTTTCTAAGGTCATTGACAACTTCACTTCAGTAGTGTCTAACCCTTTTTCCAATTCATATTGCAAAATGTTGGCCTCACTTATTATATTTGAAACCCCTTTTGTCATCCTTTTTATCTTTTCCTTCCATTCTAGATTTTAGACTCTAGAACAACCATTTGTTCTTCCATATCAGCTATTTGGATGACTAAACCAATTTTTCCATCTTGGAAGATGTCTAGGTTTTTGTTTAAGAGATCCTTCTTAGTGGTTAGCTCACTGATTGAATCAATTCGTACAACAACTATCTTTCTCAATTTCCAATGGAAAATATATTTAAATATTTCTTGAACTCAGATAGGGTTATCTCTTCAATAATATCATTTTTTTCTGATTTTGTCATGAAGGTAAACTTAAAATCAAAGGTGTAGTATTCCAGGTATTTTGATGATCCTCACAAATGCAGTGACCCTGTCCCTAACAGAGTGCTCTCATCCAGGTTCAAAGTATTGTACATAGGAAAATCTATCTTGTCAGGTTGTTGGTGAAAAGGTCGACATACTTCACCAATAGGAATGGACGAGGTTGTTTGTTCAATGATCAATAAATATTTTTGGTGAATTATATATTCAATAAAAACAAACAACTACAATTATTCATTTAAAAATGAGCGAGTGAGTCTTTTCAAAAACTCAAGCATCAAAAGAACACATGTAGTAGGGGACCGATACACTGAAGAAGAACAATCTCAAAGTGTTGTTGCTATTGAATGCTTGTACTGTGCTTACATTATAGGATTTGTTTCCCACTCATAATGAAATGTTTCAAAAACTTTGTGTGTATTGATTGTAAGAACACCGTTAGAGTTATTTTGTTTCCAATGAATTCATTGCTTTGGCTAAGTAAGTAATAAAAGTTATTACTTAGAGTGAGATTAAGATTTTAGTCTCATTGTTGTACTTGGAGTCTGTATTCACTTTTGCTTGTGATTAGTGAAAGCAGTTGAAAATTCTGTCACAAAGGTCGTGGTTTTACTCCCTTGAGCAAAGAGATTTCCATGTAAAACTCCATGCTCCCAACGATCGGCTATTTTACTTCTTTACTACATTTTTATCTAAACGTTTGACCTGGTACTAAAACACACTAGTGGACACATATATTCCAACAATTGGTATCAAAGCCTGGACTTTCTACTTGACTAACATCAAGAAAGGATCCTATAGGAATGACTGCTCCACCAAGTCTAGAAGAAGGTCAATCTAGTACACACCCTCCTCACTTTAATGGTCAGTATTATGGGTGGTGGAAGACTTGAATGCACGACTACATTATGGCAGAAGACAGGGATCTGTACGATGTTGTGCTTGATGGTCTTTATGTTCCTACTAACGACGTGAAGGAAGGAGATCTGACGAAGGTGGTTTCCTAGTCTAGAAGAGAGTACAATGAAGTGGACATGAAGAAAATTGAGAAGAATTACAAAGCAAAGAAATTGTTGGTCTGTGGCATCAGAGCTAATGAATACAACAGGATCTCTGCATGCGAGACAACCAAGGAAATCTGGGACTGCCTGAAGACAGACCATGAAGGAACATCCCAAGTCAAGGAGTCCAAGGTAGACATTCTAATAACTCAGTGTGATAATTTTATTATGAAGAAAGGTGAAACTATTCATGAAATACATTCGAGATTCACCTCCATCACTAATGAACTTCGATGTCTTGGTGAGCCCATTCACCCAAGCAAACAAGTTCAAAAAATACTTCGAGTCCTTCTCAAATCCTGGGAAAGCAAACTGAATGCCATTACTGAGGCTAGAAATGTCAATACCCTCACAATGGATGAGCTGATCAGAAACTTGCAGACCTATAAGTTGAACAAACTATAAAATTCATCCAAAAGGGAGGGAAAGAGAGAAAAATAAATGGCGCTGAAGGAATCACCAAATGATGCCTCTGAAGATGAGGAGGAGATGTCTTATTTGACTAGAAGGTTTCAAAAAATATGGAGGTTTTCAGAGAAAGGGAAACTCGAGCAGAACAACAAATGCAAATAACCTTTGTCACAAGTGTGGAAAGCCAAGGCATTTTATAAAAGATTTTCCGAGTCACAAGCATGAGTTTCAAGGTTATGCCAGAGGAGACAAAGAAAGCATAGGGACCATGTCCTTGAACATTCTAGACGAAAGGAAAATGTTGATCAAGTGGGGAAGAAGGCTTTTGATGAATGGGGAAATGCCTCTACTGATTTGAGGAATCAGAACATCCTAAGGACGCCTCTATGATAGTGATCAAGGATGACAAGGATATCTTCAAATCAATTTTCTCACTAATGGAAAAGACTAATAATGAAGACGATAAGGACGAGGTAACACTTCTTGATATTAAAAGTGACATAGACACTTTCTCCATTAAAAGGTTGAGAAAACTCGCTATCGTGTTAATAGACATGATCTAACAAAAGAAAAAGTTGCCCTTAGTGAAAACCTGGAATTCTCTCAAGATTAAAAGGTAGCCCTTCTTTCTCAGATGTCTAAATGAATGAAAGACTGATTAATTTGTAGAATGAGGGTCTGTATCTTAAGAAAGGCCCAGATATCTCTGAAAATAGAAAAAAAAAGTTTAGAAATTTTGAGTAGGATCTAGAGGAAAACTTAAAAAATTTCGAATAAAAACTAGTTGCCGCTCTTGAAAGAAACTCTTAGCTTGAAAGGGATCTAAGTAAGATTAAATAAATCTTTGAAATGGACTGATTCTTCCAAGATTCTTTCAAACTAGCTAATCAGAAATTTAACTGTGGCAAGGGTTTAGGATGTTGAAAGATATAGTCTCACTATAACCCTCATAGAAAGTACAAGTTTGTATCTGATAACTTGTTTTGTACTCACTGTGGAAGAAATGGTCACCTGAAAAGAAACTGTTAATCCCTGAGAAAAACCAAAGAATATCAAGCAAGGTTCTTTAAATCTGAGGAAAGGCAAAAACATGGTCCTAAGTATCGTTTCAGTAAGAACACTCCGCCTCCTTGGACTGGAAGGTTTCTCATCAAACCTCTTGATAGTTTTTGGGAACTCCATCTTAAGTGGGCTACTAAATCTGACAAATGATTCTTTTCTATATAAGAGAGGAAGCAGTCAATGCTGGTTCATGGACAGTGGTTGCTCAAAGCATATGGCAGGAGAAACTCATCACTTTTTCTCTCTAGAAGCACACCAAGGTGGTGGTGTGTCATTTTGAAATGGTAAGAAAGGGTTCATTCTTGGCATTGGGAAGATTGGGATATCTACAGAACATTCCATTATTAATGCTTATTATGTGAATGGATTAAAGTATAATCTACTCAGTGTGTCTCAGATTTGTGATAAGGGAAATGAAGTAAGATTTGTGTCTAATCAATGCTTTGTCACTAATCTAACTTCTAAAGAAGTTATTCTAACAACCAAAAGGATCAAGAATATGTATGTTAAAGATCTTGATTCTACAAGAGGATATAATCTCACATGCTTGAGTGCTCAAGGTGATAATGTTGATTTGTGGCATAGGCGATTGGGGCATGTAAGCTCTTCCTTGTTGAATAAACTTGTTTCAGGGAACCTGGTCCATGGTTTGCCCAAGTTGTGATTTGTAGAGAACAAAATCTGTGATGCATGTGTGAGGGGAGAGCAAACCAGATCCTTCTTCAAACAAAAGAAGGGTGTCAGCATAACCAGGCCATTATAACTTCTTCACATGGATTTGTGCGGTCTTATGAAAATTCAAAGTAGAGGTGGGAAGATATACATTTTGGTGGTTGTCAATGACTTTTCAAGGTTCACCTGGAACATGTTCCTAAGAACTAAGGATGAAACAACCGAGGTACTAATGATTTTTTCAAAGATGATTCAAATGAAGCTAAATTGCAAGATCGCAAGGATCAGATCAGACCATGGTACACAATTCAAAAATACCCAAATCAAAGGCTTTTGCATTGACCATGGAATCCATGACAACTTTTCTGCTCCTTGAACCCTTTAGCAAAATGGGGTTGTTTAGAGGAAGAATAGAACTCTAGTTGATATTTCTAGAACCATGCTTATTGATTCAGGTCTGACAATGAATTTCTAGGCAGAAATAGGGAACACAACATGTTATGTTACAAATAGATGTCTGATCAAATCAATGCTCAAGAAGACACCATATGAGCTACTGAATGGAATACAACCTTCACTCAGTTATTTTAAGGCTTTTGGCTGCAAGTGCTTTGTGCTCAACAACGGGAGGGATGATCATAGAAAATTTGATCCAAAAAGTGATGAAAGAGTCTTTGTGGGTTACTCTTCGACAAGCAAGACATACAGAGTTTACAAAAAAAGAACTTTGTGCATAGAGGAAAGTGTTCATGTTATCTTTGATGAATCTGGTGGAAGGAATAACCTCGAAGATAGGAATGAGTGTGGACTCAAAGAATTGCTGCAAATTAGAAGAGATGGTCTTGTGCAAAAATCTGCTGAAGAAAAGGTCCCAAATGATACTGAATCTGCACAGGGACCAGTTACTTTAAATTCTTCAGATGTCACTGACAGAGAAGAAGCCAACGAAGAATGTACTGAAGCTGAGGAACAATTTTTGAACGTAATGAAGTGGCTATGAGGAAATCAAGATGGAAACATCAGTCTTCTCATCCCATGGATAATCTCGTCTCTCCTTTGGATTCTAAATCAAAGAAAAGAAATCTAGTTTCCTTTTTAGCTTTCATCTCCACCATTGAACCCAAAAACATCAAGGAGGCCCTAAAGGATCACTACAAAAAAAATAGTGTTTACCGACGGACACAATCCGTCACTATCCAATGCAAATCCGTCACTAATCATGATTAGTGACGGATTAGCAACGGATTATTGACTGTTGCTATTACGCTCGTTAGTAAGCTCTTAGTGACGAAAAAATGAGTTCCGTCACAAGTTAGCGACGTCATAGTGACAAAACATTTCCGTCGCCATATGTTAGCGACGGACTTAGTCGTCATTATATTTATATAATTTTGTTGCTAATTTAATAATTCGAAGACGAAAAAATGAGTTCCGTCACAAATTTAGCGACGTGATAGTGACGAAAGATTTTTGTTGCCACTTGTTAGCGACGGAATAATTCGTCATTATATTTATATAGTTTTGTTGCTAATTTCATAATTCATTTCGTCATTTTGGATAAATTTGCAACGAAATTTCCGTCGCAACATATTCTGTTACAACATATTATGCCTTTAATAATTCGTCGCTAATCCGTCGCTAACATTCTTTTCATAGCAATGACA
>JAJOOS010034780.1:0-16338 GCA_029582725.1 Solanum chiquidenum | reverse complement strand
TGGGGAGTCCGAACAATCCATGGGAAGTGAATAATGGGATGACTTAAGAGCACTAGCAAAAATGATGAAGGGACAGGAAATGAAGTATTGTAAATACCAGATCTCATGAGTATAAGAATCACTGAGCCTAAATAACCATACGTTTGCACTCAGCTCCATTACAAATCTTAGAAAGACCTTTTTGATCTTGAGTAAGCTGAAACAAATGTCGATTGGAAAATACGGGCAAACCTATGGGTAAAAGCATGCATTGTATTCATATTTGTGAGTGTGAGCATTGCATTTGATTCCGGAACTTTAATTGATTAAACCATTATATGTGAGTATGGAATCATTCTTTGTGTGAGGGCATTCGAACACTTTGGTTGAACTTGAACTTGCATATGAAGCAAGTATTGTGGCATGAGACTCTTTGATATTGGTTAGTCACTACTTGAATCTTTGAGTACACATTTGATCTCTGCATAAGTAAATTGATTCTTGTTGTGTGCATTCATAATCGAGTCTTGTGTAGCACTGTTTGAGACATCCCTTTTTGAGCAACTGAACTTGAGTTTGCTTGAGGACCAGCAAAAGTTTAAGTTGGGGGTGTTGATTAGTCCACAATTTGGACTCAATTAGGGCTTTATTTTAATAGAAATACTGTCCTCAAATGCTTATTTTGTCTCAATATCTGATGAAAACTATTAAGGTTTAGGTATTTGAAGTTTTAGCGGAACCATGGACACTTAGGCGCAAAAAGGAACAAAAAGGCTGGAAAGAACATAAAAACTGAAGCCTGAGCTTCGCCAATCACTCTTGGCGAGTCGCCAAAGGGAAAGATTCCGCCCTTTGTTCCAGTACATTAAGCCCTGAAGAAAGAGGACCAAAAAGGTGATAAACGGAGCAGTCGACACGTCACCTAATAGTTCCGCGAAGCAGTACTATACCGCCCAATGGTCCATAACGTGAAGATGATGAAGGCAAGCATGAAACGACATGAAATAGAAGAAGGCAGCGGCGCCGAGTCATTCGGTGACTTCAACTAACTTCGCCGAAAGATCCGCCCGCGCTATTTTATGAAGTCTATAAATACTATACTTATTTATTAATTTTGGAGAGTCGAACATTAATTTTAATTTCCAAAATAGAATAGTACATTTCAGATATTTTTCTCTCAAGTTTGGAGAGGGTTTTGTGGGAGACTTGAAGAAAAAAGGGTTTCATCTTCCCCAAGTTGGAAGTGGGTCTTCTCCATTCTTCTTCCTTTGCTTAAATCAAGGTTTAATTTCTTATACCCATTTGATTTCACTATCATTTTAGGTGTATTTTCTTATTTCTTGATGTGTGGCTAAAACCCCTCATTCTTGGGGTGTGATTTAGCAAATATGAGTTGATATTATTGTTGGGTCTTGCTTGTTGATAGGTTAGATGTAGTTTGGTGGTGATTTCACCTAGTGGTTTGTGGTTTAACCTAAAGGGTTTGTAGTTCCAAATACAAAGCCACCCATGTATTTTTGGCTTGCCCGAGAGGGAGGTCGCGAAATTGAGACCACTAGACTGATGGCCTAAGGAGTGGGTCGACATGAGGTTCAGCCCGAGAGGTTGAGCCCTAGTCCCATATCGTAACACTCAACTCGAGAGAGTGAGTGAGGTAAGGCGTATGCTGGTCTTCATGCGGCAAATCGGTGTCCGAGAGGAACGCATTTGAAACGGGGTAAGTTGCTCGTGAGGGAACTTATCTCCATTTAAAGCTTAGCCTAGTCACCATTATCTTACAAATTTCTTTTCAAAGGCATGTACCCAACTTTTTATCTCAACTTGTATTGCGGTCATATCCCAATAATTCTTACTCATACTTGATTTTCTTGTTATTTTTTGTTGTTTTTACTAATTTTGACAAACCCCGAAATTGATATTTGATACTTTTGTGTCACCCCTTTTAATTCACTATGTTTTTACTCGTTAATGTCTTTAGCTACGACTAGTTAATACTAAATTTTATTTTCTATCAATTCTCAAAACCACTCCCTTGGGACATGACCCCAACCTTTAGTTGGGTTACTATATTATCGATGATCGTAGACACTCGTACCTCGTACCGTAGGTTAGTGTCATTGGTCACGATAAGCATCAACACCACAACCAATAATTCTTGTTCATTAACTGTATAATTTTTTTTAGAAACAGTCAACATTTTACTTGCATAATACACAAGATGGAAAAAATTATCCTTCATTTGACCAAGTACTACACCAAGAGCCACTTCACTAGTATCACACATCAACTTAAATGGAAGACTCCAAACTAGTGCAACAATGATAGTGGTGAATCAAGTTTCTCCTTTAAACAAGACAAAATCTTCAAACAAGCTTCATCAAACACTCTTCTTATCAAGTATCTTACAAAGAGGAAAAGCAACCTTGGATAACTCATTAATGAAATAACTATAGAAGCCCGCATGGCGTAGAAATATTTGGACTCTTTTAACCAAAATAGGAGGAGGAAATCTAGCAATGACCTCTACCTTATCTTGGTCAACTTGAATACCCTTTCCAAAAATCTTATGCCCAAGGACACTTCCTTCATTCACCATGAAGTGACAATTTTACCAATTTAACACAAGTTTTGTTTCAACACGCCACTTCAAGACCTTACTAAAATTCTTAAGACAAGCTTCAAACGTATCACAAACTACCTAAGAGTCAACCATTAACACATTCATGGTTTCCTCTACCATATAAACAAAAATAGAGAGAACACACTATTGGAAAGTTGCAGGAGCATTACACAACCCAAAAGGCATCCTTTTAAAAGTGAAGGTTCTATAGGGACATGAGAAGGGAGTCTTGTCTCCATCTTTTGGAGCAATTGAAATTTGATTGTACCTGGAATACCCACAAAGGAAATAATACCAACCTCTACCAGCATGTCAGCCCAATATTTGATCCTTTGAAAGTCATGGAGAAATGATCTTTTTCATTCTAAGAATTAAGTTTTCGATAATCCAGACAAACCCTCAAACCTGCTACTGGACTCATTGGAATGAGTTCTTTCTTTTCATTTGGGACCACTATAATTCCCCCTTTCATTACCACACATTGTATGGGGCTGACCCATTTGCTATTTGCAGTAGGGTAGAAGACACCTACATCAAGCAATTTAATTATCTCTTTTTTCACAATTTCTTGCATAAGAGAATTTAACCTCCTTTGGTGCTTGATGTTTGGCTTACAATGAATATCCAACTTAATTTTTTGGGTGCATATGCTTGAAGGGATTCATATATTATAAGAAATAGTCCATAGAACAACTTTAATAAATGTCTTCAACACAATAACTACTCTGTCAACTTGCAATTCTGATAAATCAACAACAATCACCAGCAAGGTGTTGTCGCACCCCAATGCTCAACCTTCACCAAGATATGGTAAAGGACTCACAATATTTTTGCAAATTGATACATCCCAATTGTGCAAGGAATAGTGAATGCCCTTGGATCTTCCTTCTTCACTACCAAATTGCTTGAGATAATAACACTACAATTATGTGACATCTAAACGATATCAAAATCCATACTCAGCTTTCCCACCAAAACCTTCATGAATTTTGTATGTATGGGCATCTCTATTAAGGGTATGCTCACCAAGAGGTTTTTTAATATGGACAAAAACTTCTTGAATTTCACATCCGCTTTTTTATTCTTCAACTTTCGCGAAACAGAAGGGTAACTTTGATTGAAAAATTAACACTACCATAAAGAGTAGCAACACCGTCCTCTTTTAAATCACAATCACTCCTTGAATTCACATTACTACCTTCGGTTTCACCCACCTTAGGTTCATCATTATTCACCTCTACTGGTAAGTCCTCATCATTGGTATATTTAGCTTTGTCTCCACTTTTTATCACCATATCATCTTTAACTATATCACTCACTACCATTTTACCATTTCTTATCACAATTGCTATACATTGAACATTGTCATTTTTAGGATTTGCCATGGTATCAGTTGAGAGTCCACCTATCGACCTTGGATTTAAATAGGCTAAAATCTACCGCATTTGAGCTTCAAGTTGTTTGATGCAGACAGCATGCGAAGCGACGAGTCAATGAGGAGAAATCAATATTCATCTCCTTGAGAACTTTATCGTACTATTTAACTTGAAATATAATATGAGTAAACATATATTTTGTTCTGAAACTCTCAGGATCGGCATTTGTCTCCTTTGGGTTTGGTCTATCATGAGGAGATACGTAATGATATCTATCATTTTCAAAATCACTTCAACTACTTTGATCACGACATTCCCTTTCATGGTCTTTACAACTTCTATCTATATCTTTGTTCAAACCTTGATTCCAGTCTTTCCTCGGGTAGGTAGCACGAAAACCCCCTACTTGGTTCAATAAAAATTGCACCTCTTCATTGTACAAGCCATCAAACCTGTCATTATTACGACATTTACCTCCACTCAAGCTTATTGCATTCACACTATTGGAACGTCCTCCAATCACATGATTAGTCAAGAGGTCTATTTGTGTCATCAATTTAGCAATAATTTCATCCCTATCTTGATCCTTCAACCTCTGTTCTTTGGAAATAGACAAGTACGAAGGAGCTTTCATTGCCACTTCATCCTCTCTATATGCCAAGCTCATTTTTTTTGTCTTTCTATCAAGCAAAGTGGACGTAACTTTAAAGGACTGACGCATTATCATACCACCCAAAAGATTATCATTCGTAGACTTGTCGATTTGTTCAAGTGATATATAGAAGACTAACAAGAATATGTTGTCGAGAAGGTCATAAGTAGGACATTGGGGATGGTTTTTTTTCCTGAAAATGCAACCAAAACTCAAGAAGAGGTTTTCCATAAATTTGAGAATAGTTTATAATCTCATCCCAAAGTTGTACCATTCGATATAGTGGGAAGAACCTATCAGGAAAAGCTTCCATCAATTTATCCCATAAAGTAATAAAGTCTTCTGTTGATTCTCCCAACTAAGTGGTAGCTTCTCTCACTAAAGAGAAAGGAAATAGACTCCAAGGAATTGTCTCTTTATTTGTGTTGTTGAAAGTAAAGGACCACACTAATGAGTCTGAGATTTTGAATCAGTTAGGGCTTTATATTTTATAGTTTTATTGTCCTCAATGCCTAATTTATGCTCTATACCGATGTTAAAATGTTGATTTGTAGCAATGAAAGCAAAGGAGCAAGGAGAGTACATTACTGGGGAAAAAGGAGCGAAAAAGCTGATGAAGTTGAAGAAAGGCAACCCTGGTGATCGGCAAGACCACTTGGCGAATCGCCGAGTAGATATTCAGCTCGCCAAAGCTTACAGCTTACCAGCCCTTGGAAAAAGCCAACTTGGCAATGGAAATGGACAGTCGGTGGGCCACCAAATGGATAGGTGACTCAGATCCTAATCGCCTAAAGTTAAAGAAGCCTAAGGTTGAAGAGGCAAGGCAAGACGGTGATGGAGAGTGACATTTGGCTCATCGCCGATCTGGTCAGTGATGCTAGACTTACTCTACCGATCAATCCACAAGTTGCAAATTCTGAAGAGTATAAATGTAAAATTTTGATAGAGTTTTTACAGCGTGGGGAGAATTACGAAATTCCCAGATTCTAAAGAAGTGTTTTGAGAGTTTTACCTTGAGTTCTTGATCCCCAACAATAGTGTTACAATTTTTGAGTAGCAATTTCAAGTGGGTTTTGAATTTTAGTTTATTTGAAGCATTGTAAAAACTTGGAAATCATTACCCAGTTCATGGACAACATAATTGGTAATCTTTTCTTTCTTTTATTAATGTGTGGCTAATACCCCCATTCTTGGGGGTGTGATCATGTGATTAATCGTTCTAATTAGCTTATGGGTATTGTTGTTTACTGGTTTAAATGCTGGTTTGAAGTGGGTTTGATTGATAGTTGTATATTTACCCATCGATTGTAGTTGCAAATGCAATTCTAGCTTAGTGTTATCAGCTTGCTTGAGAAAGAGGTTCTAGAATTAAGGTTATCGATTGGTGATTGTGGTGATTTGGTTATTGTTCATTCAACTCGAGAGAGTGAATCTAAATTGTATCCTACCAATCTAGCTCGAGAGAGTAGACTAATTGAGGTATTGGACTATTTTTATTGTTATGCTTGTCGAGGTTCGAGAGAACTCCCTTGAATCGTAATAGTTGTTCGAGAGAAAGTTATTGCATATATAGTCTAGCCTACCACTAGGAATCAGCAATTGTTAGTAAATTGTAATCAACCATATAGCAAAATTAACTTTTATTCAATCACATCCCCAAGAATCCTTCTCTATTTGATTACTCCCCTATTTTCGTAATTGTTGTAGTTGTTACTTGACAAACCAAATTCCCTCATCTGACATTTGTTGTCAAAACCATTTGATTTACTTTGCTTTGTTTCGATAATGTTTACTTCTACAAATGACTAGACCACAACCTTTACTTTTTAATTGAATTCCATTTTGTATCACTGCCCGTGGGTTCAACCCCTACTCTTTGTTAGGTTTATACTAGATTGCGATCACCTACACCTAGAATTGGATGAGGTATATTTGAGCGTTATCACACACACAAATAATATACTTAATATGATCATGTGGATCCGCATGAGAAAATCCTCCAAAGATTCCCTTCATTTGAAGCAAGTGTAGCATGGTACTAGTGACATGAAAGACATTGTTTCGCATAGTTGGTGGCAAATGAATGGCATTAGCACAACCCGCATCTCGAAATTGAACATCATCAACCATATTCCATTCATTGCTCGAAGTATCTGTCCCTTGAGAACTCATATTATTGCCTACAAGTTTAGTAAAATAACAAACAAAGTAAAAGTACACGACAACTAAAGACCACTTTAATAAAACACTTCATTTATGCAAATTTCTATGCACCATTTCCCAAAAATGGAACCATTTGTTATAATGTTCAACTATTCACCTTACATATTGATGTATAGACGATTGTTCTTAATATGTAACTTAATGAAGAGTTGGGGTCGATCCCATAGTAAATGTATAAAAAGAATTCACTGTATGATGTAATCTTAGGCACTAGAATCTTGTATGTCAATCCAATTTATGCATGAATTAAAATTGGTGGTTGTGGGGGGGGGGGGGTGGGGTTGAGTAACAATTCAAATTTGTTTAAACAGATATTTACAAGTATTGGAAACAATCTTAACGCAAGGGGTTTTCACAAATAATAGAAGAATCTTAGGAGTATGCTTAGATGGATGCTAATTTCACTAAATGTGTATAATGAATCGCTAAAATCAGGTTGTTGTCCATGGGTAGGCTAGATTTGTGATAATGATAACTATTTAACTTTCAACCAACATATCTCATGTGGGTTATATCAAACTCTATCATGTATAACAACATAAATCAATCCAAAACCTTAATTCAGCGAAACTTTATCAAGCTAAGGCAATCAAATGAATCAAATCAAGTTATCTTCATCTATCTATTCCACCCCAGAGATCTCTCACAAGTAATACTAGATATCTAAGTTAAAGAATAGTTTGCAACCAACAATTATAAGGTAAACATTGAAGAGATAGTGTAACACTTATCAAACCAACATTATATCAAACGATTAAACAACACACATATTCTAATTAAGCATCCATTAAAATTTCACACCCCTAAGACTATGGGTTTAACTATTCATACTAAAAGGTGAAATGAAGTTACCAAATTGATCATTCATTCTAGCTAAATAATTAAAAAGAATATGAGAATATAATCACCAAATTCTTCCAACCCCAAAATCTTCAAATACAAGTTATTCTCCCCAAGTAAGAAGGTTGTTCAGTATAAAAAATATTCAGAAACTGCAAAACTTATTTTCTCTCTCCAAAAAGGAATATTTATACATTTCCAGAAACTTCACAAAACCTCCCTTTTCCCAATTCCGTGAGTTAAGATGTGGTCCCAGACTGGATTGGAGATGAGCCTAATGTCTCATTCCATCTCCAAATCAACCTTTAACTGTTTGTTTTGGCCGTCAAGTTGTTGTGACTTTCAGCGATCTTGATGGAGTCCACTAAGTAGATTTGACTACTCACCGAATGGATTTTTGATCAGCGACCTTGCCTGATTCTTTAAGGTTTGATCTCTGATATTTTTTGAAAACGGTGGGTGACTTAGTGATTCGTCGAAGGGACTTAGGTGATCATCAGCTTCACCGAATCTCTCATTTCTTTTTCTTTCTTTTGTCCTTTTTTCATTAAGCTCTCATAGATGAAATTAAATATATATTAATCAGAAATAGAAAAACGATCATTGCGGACATACTTTATTGAACAAAACACCTAAAATGATTTCATAATTTCAAACTCATAAGGAAAGAGTAATTCTTTAAATTGGTATAGTGTGTGCGAAATTATAGGGGGAGTTTAGATATGAGACTGATTTTTAGACATAAAAGTCATCACGGTTACTATTGGGTTCTATATAAGTTCTTAAATTCATGAAGACAATATACGATTTGTAAAACATTTATGGCTCGTGGAAAGGCTTCATAAATTGACTACTTGGGTATTAATTTATGAGAAACATGTCTTGGATCTATTAACACTGTTTACGGGTCGTGGTACTTTTAATGGCTCGTAAAGAGTATTCATAGATCTAAACCTGCAATTGGTTTGTTCTCCTGATTTCTACCGGTAACACGTACGGACCGTAGAATAGACTACAACTTGTAAGTGGGACTCGTAGAAAAAGTCATATTGGTTACAGTTTTCTCCAAGTTCTATGAGTGGAGACCACTAGCCGTAGAGTGAACCGTTATCCATAAACCCTACTCGTTGATACTCACTTACCATGAAATTTTTAGAGCATGCTTCCAATTTTTTATAGGATTCCTTGCCACTTAACAAACATCAATCTTCTCCAAAAGCAAAATTAAAGACTAAAATAATATTTGGTTGCCTCCCAAGCAGCACTTGATTTAACGTCGCATGACGATGTAGGTTCTTTGGTTACTCAGACTTGACAAAATAGCCTCATGGGCTGCCTCTCATGTACTGCATGATTTAAGGTCGCGACACCACATAGGCTCCTTAATTACTCAAATTTTACCAAGGCCCCATGTTTCCACTACCTTTACCTTCCAAAGTATGCTTTCACTCATTAGCCATTCATCTTGAACCTCTTTCATGTATGATTTTAAAGTTCAATTTGTCATAACTCAAAGTATACCATAGGTGTAACATGCCGTATAGAACTCCGATAAGCCCTACACAAGCCACTTAGCATAAATCATACAAGATAATATAAATAAAGAATTCAAAATCATAGTCTTATATCATGAAAGAGTTTTGACATGGCTGAAGTCTAACACAAGTATCAATAATCCATCTAAACATTTAAAAGAAGGTGATTGGGATGTAAACCATACATGACATACAATGTTTGGAAACTTAATAAAAGAAAGCAATAATAGTCTCATAGTCCTCGAAACGTGAGAACTCACCAACTCATAATCTTTGAATCGTCAATGAGATGAACTAGCTATGCGAGTGAGAGGTACGAGTGTCGGACCCTAAAATAATGAGATAATTTAGGCACAAGTATGCATTAGTACATGGAATGTACTAATTATGGGGATATATGCATAAAATAGACATGGTAGCATGAAGATAAGACATGCTAAATATTTAAACATTTAAAACCTTAAGGAATCAATGACATGTAAATCATGAATTATGGTCAATGCATTGAAATAAGAGATATAAGAAAAACTTTGAAGAAACATAGTTAATTTGTGGGACATGAGCTTTAACCGACAATAAGACCATGACAATTATATCATGGAATCGGGTATATCCCTCATACCGAAATAAGGGAAATCTACTTTCCATGGTTGAATTAGTACATATCATCATTTGCTAATGTGAATCCACTAGCTAGGTCATTTAAGAAAATCCTACTGGGGCACGTAGTTTGGGACTTGAGGTTGCTAGTAGAGACTACCCTATTTGAGCCTCTGCCTCAAAGCCCTCTCGGTGCTAAGTCTAAATCCCAACATAATAGATAAAATTCAAATAAAATTGTAACATTGGAAAAGCAATGAACAACATCAAACCATATCTCTTATATCAAAATATAGAATAGCTCCTTAAATTGCAATTCAATATAGGCGAGAAAATCTTTCACTAATGTCAATCCATATGAGAAATACCCTATAAAATCATGATATTATTTGTTTTTTAGATAACCTTTCATTATAACATCAATACTTTCATTTAAAAGCACTCTATAATCATAAACATCATTTTCATAAGTCATGCATAATCCCTCAAAATTCACAGTTCGTTGGTTTATCATAGATTCATAGTTGAAAATAAAAAATTAGTCATGGGTCACTCTAATTGCAACTAAATAACATGTATTAACATTGATTCATGCATTGTAAGGCTTAATTAGTAATAATAAATCATAATTGAATGAAACCCATAAAGAACTAAATGAAACCCTAATTTGATCAATTGGATTTTTGATTGAGGAATTGGAAACCTTAGAGACCCCATGGAGGTATGGACTCCATGGGTGAATACCCACATACCTTGCTACTCGAAGCCCACAAAGAATGGTGAATTGGAGACTTGAATTGATCCTAGCTTCTTCTTCTTCTTCCTTAGTTTGAGAGGAAATTAGGGGAGTCAACTTGGTTAGGTTTAGGGTAATTAGGAGAATGGGGTTGAAGTGGGTCGTTTAAAACTTAAAAGCTTTATATAGGGCTTAGGGTAGAAGACAAAATGACATAGTAGTGGTTTAAAATAATTAGGAAAAGACCTAAAAGCCTCTTAAAAATAATTGTCAGACTCGATCTATAATTCTGACCTACAGAACATAGAACTTTCTATGGTTTGTACAGGTTAACCTAGACGAAGTCTTGGGACAATGAAATCACTTAACTTTAGACAAGACCTTTCTACGAACCGTATGACTTCCAACTGCCTGTAAACCCTAACCGTAGAACTCATCTTGGACCTCAAAATCTCACTGTCTGGACCTACCTACAAGACCTATCTATGACTCATATATTCTTTTACGGACCGTGCTAGTGAACCGTAGAAAAGGTTTTGGGACTTGATTTTTTTAAAACAAATTGTCCCTTTGTACGAGACTGGTCTACGACCCGTAGAAAGATTTACGAACCGTAAACTGGTCTTGTAGACCTAAACCTAGTGCTGTAATTTAATGCAGTCCTTCCCTTTTGGAATCCAAAGTGTTACATTATCTCCCCTTGGGAACATTGGTCCTCGAATGGCAATCAAGGCAACTTAAGGAGGGTTTGGGAAAAGATCTAACAGCCCAACAAGAATCCAACTTCATCAAAATGCACATAACCAAAGAGGAACGACAATTATAAGTTAAGACATATTCACAACATCATTTCATAAGCCATACATGCAAATCATACTCAAATGCACATAATCATGAAGAAATCAATCAACCTAACTTATTTTCTCAAAAGTGAAATTTTCATGAGCATGCATGCATGGGGAAACATGAGGATGACTAAGATACATGAAACCAAAAGAATGAACCGTGAGGAAGTAAATAGTTTAAGCAAGATAAGGATCATAGAGAAAGACATGGGGAAAACGAGACATCATGTATGCCTCGGCATCCCAAGTAGCACCCTCAACCCTCTGATTCCTCCAGAACATTTTCACGGAAGCAACTTCCTTATTTCACAACTTTTTAACTTGCCGGTCCAAAATCTTAACCGGGACTTCTTTATAAGAAAGACTCTCCTTTATACCAATACTCAACAATGGTACAATAGATGTCAGATCACCAACACATTTTGTTCAACAAAGAGACATGGAAAACTGAATGTATCGATGCTAAGTCATTAGGCAAATCAAACTCATAAGCAACTTTACAAATATGCCTCAAATCTAATATGGGCCCACATAACAGGGACTAAGCTTCTCTTTCTTCCCAAATCTCATCACACATTTCATGGCTGAAACTTTCAAGTAGACCCAATCATTAACACTAAATTCTTGATATCTCCTTCTAACATCGTCATAAGACTTTTGTCGACTTTGAGACATTCTTAAGATTTCTCTAATAATCCAAACTTACTCCATTGACTCATATACCAATTAGATACCTATCAAAGTAATCTCACCAACTTCAACCACCCTATAGCACATCTATACCTCCTACCACAAAGATCCTCAAATGGAACGATACCAATACTTGAATGATAGCTAGTATTATAAGAAAACTCAATCAAAGTCAAATGATAATCCCAATTATCCTAGAAGTCAATACACAAGCTCTAAACATATCTTCCAAAGTTTGAGGATGAAAGGCAGTACTTAGCTTAATACGAGTACCAAACCTTTTTGGAAAGACAATCAAAATTAAAAAGTAAATTGGGTACCACGATCAGATATAATGGATAGGGGAACTCCATACAACCTAAACATTTCTCTTAGGTACAAATTACCATAGTATTCTGCTGAATATGAAACCTAGACGGTAATGAAATGAGTCGACTTCGTCATACAATCTACAATAACCCAAATCGAGTCATGTTGTCACCGAGTGTGGGGTAAACCAACAATAAAGTTCATATTCAATTCTTCCCACTTCAAAGTACGTTTACTAATGTCTTGGGACAAACCTCCCAGATTTTGATGCTCAACTTTCACTTGTTGACAATAAGGACACTTTGCCACAAATTTTGCAATATCCTTCTTCATCCCATTCTATCATGTCGTAAGTCGCGGTATATCTTAGTGGCTCCCAGGTGATTGGAATATAGGGAACTATGGGCTTCTGATAAGATTTTTTCTCTCAAGTCATCAACATCGGGAACACACAAATGACCTTTATATCAAAGCATACCATCTCCTCCTTGGGAGAAAGACTCAACATAATTTTTAAGCACTTCTTATTTTAACTCAACAAAAATAGGATCAAAACCTTAATTGGTTTTCACATTTGATTCAAAAGATAATCTTGAACCATTATGAACAATAACACCACCTTCATTGGAATCAATCGATTGAGCACCTAATTAGGCCTATGTATGAACATTATGAACCAATTCCTTCTTATATACTCCAATATAATCAACACTACTCATTGTTAATCGACCAACACAATCCGCCACTACATTCACCTTTACAGGGTGATAGAGGACACTCATGTCGTAATCCATTAACAACTCAAACTACCTTCTTTAGTAAAGATTTAGATCCTTTTACTTGTACACACATTGTAAAATTTTGTGGTCGGTAAAGATATTAGCATGGACACCATACAAATAATGCCTCAAAATTATTAGGGCAAAAACCACAACCACTAGTTCCAAATCATGGGTAGGATAGTTTTTTCCTGAATTTTAAGTTGCCTTCAAGTATATGTAGTAACCTTCCCATTTTTCATAACAAGACACCCTAATCCAATCCTTGAAGCATCACAATAAACAACAAACCTATCGGACCCTTTCGGTAAAGTCAACATCGAAGCGGAGGTAAGTCTATCTTTCAATTCTTGGAAACTCTTTTCACATTCTTCTCTCCATAAGAACATAACTTAATTTTGGGCCAATGTGGTCAATGGAGAGTCAATAAAGTAAAATTCCTCGGCAAACCTTCTTAATAACAAGCCAATCCCAAAAGCTTCTAATATCCGTAGGGGATTGAGGTCTAGGTCAAATCTTAAACACATCATATTCTTGGATCTATGTCAATACCCTTACCAGAAACAATGTGACTAATAAAAGCCACAGATCTCAACCAAAACTCGCATTTACTGAATTTTGCAAAAAATTGTTGGTCCGTTAGTACTTGATACACAATCCTCAAATGATCGGCATGCTCATCCTCACTCCTTCAGTGAATCAAAATATCATCAATAAACACAAAAAAAAACATATCATGATATTTTCTAAATACTCTATTTAACAAGTCCATAAATGTTGGTGGAGAATTAGTCAAACCAAAAAACATCACTAAGAACTCATAATGACCATACCGAGTTTGGAAAGTCATCTTTAAAATGTCATCTTCCTTCACCCTCAATTGGTAATAATCCGACCGGAGGTCAATGTTAGAGAAGTAACTCGCACATTGGAGTTGATCAAACAAATCATCTATCCTTGAAAGAAGATACTTATTCTTAATGGTAGTCTTGTTAAATGGTTGTTATTCAATGCACATGCAGAGTGGACCATCATTCTTATGAACAAACAAAACTGGAACACCCCATGGAAAGAAACTTGATCGGATGAAACACTTATCCAACAATTATTTCAACAGTTCTTTCAATTACTTAAGTTTCGCCAAGGCCATGCAATAAGAAGGTATAGAGATAGGTTGCGTATCTGGAAGAAGGTCAATATCGAAGTCTACTTCCCTTTTGGGAGGAACACCGAGTAAATCATCAGGAAACACTTCTAGTAAGTCATTCACAATGGGGTCCGACTCAGAGTAGGGATTTTTGAATCCCTATCTCTAACCCGAACAAGATGATACATGCAACCTTAGAAATCATTTTTCTAGCTTTATGACAAGAAACAAACAGACACATAAGCATAGAATTTTCCCATTTCCACTCTAGGAAGGGGTTCATTTGGAAACTAAAACTTCACCACTCAGGTTCTACAATCAACAGAAGCATAACAATAATGGAGCCAATCTATCCCAAGAATAATATCAAAATCTAACATGTAAAGTTCTACAAGATCAACATGAGTGACTCTATGAGATAAGGAGATGTGACAATTTTTGTAGACTCTCTTAGCCAAAATAGATTCACCGATAAGTGTAGAGATATAAAAAGGATCTATAAACACATCTGGAGGAACAATAAAGCTCATAGTCACTTATGGCATTACAAAATACAAGGTAGCACCAGGATCAAGCAAAGCATCAACATCAATATGAAAGACTTTCAACATAACATTAACAACATCGAGAGAACCCTCTTGATTATGCAGAGTTTGAAGTGAATAGAATTGTATTTTATTTGAAGCACCTAAAACCAAACCGCTAGGCGGAGCTTTCCTACCATTCTTTCCCTTGTCAATTCTAGAAGGATAGTCTCTCAAGAGGTGACCACGTTTTCCACAACCAAAACAATTATCCGTACCCATCAAGCATTTTCTCGGATGGCTCTTGCAACACTTTTGGCATACGAGAACTAAAGAATTATTTCCATAACCATTTCCTCCTTGAGACCTAGGGTTAAACTTCTCTCAATCAAGAGGACCCACATAAACCACACTATATTCCTTCCATTTGTTCAACCAAACTTCAGAAACACCCTTACGTTTATAAGCAGAAAATTCCATCTTTTCCATTGGCGTCACTCCCATGATCATGAAAACCTTTATTCGTTATTGATGAAATCTTAAGGATTTTCTTAAACCTTGGCACCATGAAACTCTGGGGGATTTATAATAGCAAAGTCCCTCACTCTACTTACCGACGTACCCACATTTGGGTTCACAGAGACCACACCCTCCCTATTGGCTTGAGTTTTCAAGGCTTGAGCCAACACTTTACAAGTAGCTCAAAACTCTACATTAGTCACTTGTTCGGCCAAAGGGTCGGCAAAAACTTGAGAATCTTCTCATTGCATATTCTCAATAGTATTCCTGTTAATATATGCTCTTCGAATGTATATATCTTGAAAAACATCAGATAAGAATTAAGAGTGATAAATATAGAGCTAAACTTTATCACAAAAATTTATAATGATGAAAGAAGTGGAAATTCCTAAATGTCTTATAGCTTCCCATTCATAAATGTGGTGCTTTTCAAACTTATGGACAAGACTCTACTCGACATGGCTTATGAGACATCCTAGAACCTTTCTAAACGTTACTCTAATACCAAGTTTATCACGAACCAAAGTATTACCCTAAGTGTAA
Organism: Solanum chiquidenum; assembly: GCA_029582725.1. NCBI lineage: Eukaryota > Viridiplantae > Streptophyta > Magnoliopsida > Solanales > Solanaceae > Solanum > Solanum chiquidenum. Next base: position 421 of record JAJOOS010034780.1, on the reverse strand, counting down.
CATAGCGTATAGAACCTCGAGAGGCCCTACACAAGACAGTTAGCATATATCATAAAATATAATAGAAATAAAGAATTATGAATCATAGTCTTATATCATGAAAGAGTTTTTGACATAGCGAAAGTCTAACATAAGTCTCAATTAGTCATATGAACATATAAAAGAAAGTGATTGAGACATAACTCATACATCACATACAATGTCTAGAAATGGAAGTAAAGAAAGCAATAATAGTGTGATAATCCTCGGAATATGAATATTCACAAACTCTTGATCTGTCACGACCCGGGAGCACCCCCTAGTCGTAACCGGCGTACTCGACCTCGAAGAGGTCTAATACAAGCCTCTTAGCATTCATTCATCGCATAGAAACTAAAACCATAAGGAATTTAAAACTTTCTTTACCAAGAAAAACATTGCA
>JAJOOS010034779.1:0-13900 GCA_029582725.1 Solanum chiquidenum | reverse complement strand
AGACATTCGGCTAAAAATGGTCAAATTGTGTACCTGTGGGAGTTGATAGGTATCTTGTGGAATTAATCGAGGTAGGTGCAATTTGGCTTGGGCACTAGGATTATTAAAAAAAATAAAATAGAGTGGAATGGATATGTTGAATTTATATAGCCAACATATTAGTTTGGGATTGAAGCGGGTTGAGTTGATTTAAGTTGTGTTGTTTCTTTTCGAGCATCATAGAATAAATGAAGGTTTCGATAGATTTGACATTAAGTCTAGCAACAGTCAAATTGTGTACCTGGTACTTGATGTAGGTGGGAGTTGATAGGTATTCTGTGGAAGTAATTGAGGTGCATGCAAGTTGGCCTGGACACTATGATTATCAAAAAACTGAAATAGAGTGGAACGGATACACTAAATTTATATAGCCAACACATTAGTTTGGGATTGAAGCGTGTTGAGTTGATATAAGTTGTGTGGTTCCTTTCGAGCATCACAAAGTAAATGAGAGTTTCTGTAGATTTGATATTCAGTCTGAAATTTATCAAATTGTGATGAATCCTCTGAATAGGGACGAATGGAGTGTAATGGATACACTGGATTTATACAGTCAACCCACTAGATTTAAGTTGTGTGGTTTCTGGTAAATTTTGCCAAATTGGTGAGTTTTTGTTTGAACAATTTGATTTAAAGGGAGGGTCCTCTTCCTGCTTTCACACTGTTGATTTTGGTTTTGAGGTTACAATATAACAACAACAACAACAACAAACCCAGTGTAGTCCCATAAGTGGGGTTTGGGGAGGGTAGATTGTACACAGACCTTACCCGTATCTTGTGGACGTAGAGAGGTTGTTTCCGAAAAATCCTCAGCTTGAGTAACACACATCAAAATCAGTTTAAAGGAAAATACAGAAGTAAAGAGGACATAACAAGGTTTGAGGTTACAATGTGGAAGTTAATTTTGTGGTCTGGGTCTTCTTTAAATATGTGTAAGATTCAAATTTGGAACTTGAATGGGCTATGGTTAATCCGAATAACTTTTCAAACTCAAAGTTATATAAAAAGAAGAAGCTATTTGATTCTGTTATACTGAGCTTAGTATTAAGCTGTAGAGCTTGACCAAGGTTGGCAGATGGAGTGTGAAGGGTTCTAGAGATACTCTCACGTTGGTATCAAACTTTCGATGTCCATGCTTTCCTTTCCGTCGATTGCAGCCCGATTTAACTTCTACTTAGCTAAAATACATGAAAGCATACAACTTGCAGTTTGCAAGTCTATTTATTTCTGCTTCTCGCCGTGTGTATGTTAAAAGTCATCGTTAAGAGTTACTGCAGAAGTGTAATTAGTAAATTTAAGATACTTGAATTGCTGCTAGTTCTTGGTGTCCCTTGCATTATGACATAACAAATTATGATGAAAATAAACCCTAGCATAACTTCAAATTTATCTGTCTTTCCCTGTTCTTGATATATAATTTCACTTGACATCTTAGGAATCATACTGTCGAAGCTAACCCCTTGAGATCACGACTGAGCAAAGCATGAGTTCCCAAGATAGTAGCTCACAACCAATTAGGCGTACAAGGTCCCAGTCGAGAAGAAATACTTTGCTAAATGTGGATCTAAATGCTGCACCGCCAACTGAGAACAGAGATCAGGAAGGAGATCCTATTCCTGTTGTGTCTGGGGATACACCACAAGGACTAAGAGGTGCCTCTTTGACAGCTGGAGCAATTGATGTTGAGGCACTTGATGATGATGTGATTATATCATCCCCTAGGGCGTTTGCAGCAGTATGTGCTTTCCCATACTATTCTATTTTCCTTCGTTAAGATTGTTTAGTGGCACATCATGTATGTGATTATGGCTGATGTTTCACATCAAGTCTAATATGTTAGATATCTTCTCATTTTTCATTAGGCTAAGAACAACTCCAGAAGGAATCAAGGACGGGTTATTGTGCTTGATGTGGATTCTGGTAATTTATTCTTCTCTTAAGCCTGTTACACCTGCGGGTTGTTTGTTCGTGTTTGACTATAAAACTTCTTCTTTTTTTCCCAATCAAGAGCTATAGAGCTTTTTTATTTGCTCTAGATAGGAATTATCTGACTAGAATTGCTTAGAGTAACCTCTCCTTTTCTTCTTTAATGGTTAAGTAGATATGAGATTGTAATTATAGTATTCTCTTTATGGGTGGAGCAAGATGATCTTTCATGGACCTATGATAATCATCTCTTTCCTTGAGGATACCAATTCAATGTACGAAATTTGTGCACTCAAGGAGTGTCTGTTCTGATGGAATGGAGGATTTATTAATTCTTCTTTTTGTCGTTAGATAAATGCAGATCAGGATAATGATACAGGAAAAATCAGGATTAAAATGAATCTTAAAGTGACATAATACTTCGCCAGTATCAACTGAACTTTCTTTAGAGTATTTTTTTTCTAATCCTCTTGTGGTTGGGAGAAGGAGGAGTGTGTAGATAACAAAATATACACAAGGAATTTGAGCTATGGCATGTATGGTGTTCTAATTAATTTTGCATCAAAAGTGCTTGACCTGATGTACTTTTGGGTTAGTCCATTTACATGGAAAGCTTGGCTTGATTTATTTCTTCCATTACCCTTTGTGATTGACTTTGGTTGGAGCATGGCTATTGCAGAGGACCGTGCGTCTAGGGGTAACAGTCGCAACAGGCGTAGAAGAGTCTCTACAAATCAAGCAACAAACAATGGTGATATTCACATCGACCTAGAAGGACATAGCTGCCCAAAGGTACAGTCCATGTACTATATCTTGTTGTTTTTTTAAAAGAATATATTTTTTCGATCTACCGTCTCAAGTTTCAAAACGTTATTCTAATTAATTTTGTTCCCCATGCCAGAGAGTTGATCTAAGAAGTGCAATACCAGCACCACCAAAAGAGCCTACATTCAGCTGTCCAGTGTGCATGGGTCCATTAGTTGACGAGATGTCAACGAAATGTGGTCACATTTTCTGCAAGGTGTGCATAAAAGCATCCATTGCTGCTCAGGGAAAATGTCCTACGTGTAGGAGGAAACTGGCCATGAAAGACACCATAAGAGTATATCTTCCCACCACAAATTAAGTCCAAGGTTTGTTTACCGCTCCCTCAAACTTTTTTCTCTCTGTCCCCCTCTCTTTCCTGAATAAATGGATAAGGATTTGTTCTGTTGTGCTTGTGGTATAATCTTCTCCTTCCACACAGAAAGTGCTAAGTGGCCGTTTGGTTCACTTTCTAGTTATGTGAGAATTATAACGTAAAGATGATTTATGCCTTGAGAATTATTCACTTATTTTCTGTAATAATTTCACTTCATTTCAAAATCAGTGTTTGGTTATATAATTTTCAAATCCAACTTGGATTTGGATTCCAAATTTGGGAAAGTGCTCCGAACTTGTTCTCCAACTCCATCTTCATAAAATTCCAAATAAAGTGTTCTCTTCTCGTTTTTGCAAGAAGTATAACCAAATCACCCCTTAAAGTTTTGCTACCTTTGCAGATAGAACATGTCATGGCTATTATATAACATGGTTAACTACCTTCTTTGACAGGATTTTGCTATCAAATACATGACCTCTGGATGAAGTGTATGACTATGTGAGTGGAAGGGAAAGTATGACTGGAAATACTTTTATTCAGTTAAGCTTTAGGTCAGAATCATTGATGGTACTCTTCCAGTATGTGCCTTTAAAAGATTGGTGTAATTAGTAAATGGATTTAAGTACATGCATTGACAACTTTTGTGATATCATTTGTGTAATATACCTTGAAGAAAGTCTATTAACCATTCAGCAAGCTCCTGCCTAGTGCTCCCCTTCTTTTTTGATAATCGAGAGATTGTCGAGTGTTAGCGATATGGTTGGAACTTGGTGGAAAAATGGCCCTGCTATCTCCTTTTTTGATACTTGAAAGATCCTCGGAGTGTCCATGGTTTGAAATTTGGCAGATAATGGACCACTTCCTCAACCCTCCCCTAATTGCCATGCTTTTGTTTGTGCCTAATTCACACATCACAAACTAGCAAGGCATTTTTAACTTTTGTCAATGAAGAAGAAAGTAGCAAACTAATCTAGAATTAAGCATATAGCTTTAGGCTTGTGTCTAGATTGGTGAAATGAAAAGGGCTTCAAGAAGATCATAATTGAGAAATGGATTCACCACCAAAGGTCTAGTGGGATGATTGAGAACAGTTGGGTTCGAATCCTATGAATAGAGATCATTTTGGTACATAGGTGCTTTACTTCCTCATATTAGGTCTATTCAGCGCGAATCGAGATTAGTCAGATCAGTGGACTTTAGTAAATTGGATGGTTTTAAAAATGGATTTCCCATTGTTGTTGAATTGGATTTCAGTCGAGGCAAATCCTCCATGGTATTTGAGTTCAATTGCATAGAAGATGAGAAGGAAGATAAGAGTGCACAAATATCTCTCTCATCTACACCGCCATTTCGATATTGACTATTTAGTAGAGTGAAATTTAAATCCTTATGAGATTTAAAATTATTGTGTATTGATCGTTCATAAGCTATTGTACTCACCTTTTTCCCTATTTAACCATCTGATAATCGAATCTTATGATTTAACCACTTGAGTATGTTCTTCCTATAGATTAACACAATCTACACACATAAATATGAAACCAATTGTGTTGCATAATACATTGTACCTGACCAATCCCCTAAATATAAAGAAACACAAACTTGTCAAACTACTAGAAATCATAGTAGCATCAATAATAAACAAAATTCACCTAATATGTTTATTGCCCAATTCCATTTCATTGAAATACAAATAAAGCTTGAACCATTGACCAACTCTTCATAAAACTCAGACTTAGAGTCGGAGCAAGGACGAGTTTTGTGGGTATATATGATTTTTGCTCGAACTAAGTATACATACGTATAATAAGATCACATTCATGTTCATAACAGTGTTCTGAATCCTGGATCCGCCTCTCAATTAGGCGGAAGCTTGACCATCTTTGCCTTGAGTTAGATACTTTGCAACCAAATTCATTATGGCCACAAAGGGTTGGATACTAACAAATGAGGCATTAGCTATTGCTTCTTCCTTGACTTCATACTCAATTGTTGATTTTGTGATACATGTTTCTTTACCTTTCTCTATGACTTCAAACTTAACCTTATAAAGTGTAAATCCAAGATCAAGAAGTCCACCTTCCACCACTTGAGCTATTTTCACCCTCTTATCATCATCAATAACAACAAATTTCTCTTTGTGAGATGTCAAAAGTGGTGTTCCTGGTGGAAATGTTACTTTGAGGACTGATCCAACACCACCATCACCTTCGAGTATATCGACCTTATGAATGATATTCGGAAGCTCTTTAACTACAATATGTGCTAGTTGAATAGTGCCATAGATTTTCCAAGCTTCATTTGCTGGCACATGAACTTCAATCTCTTCAGAAATTGTTCCAAACATGTTGTTTGTTGAGTGAAAAATATAGTAGTTTTGATTATTGTATGTTTTCCTTTAATGTACACTAAGTTATATGCATATATATACACAAAAATGATAGTAATATTTGGAGCATATAATTAGGCCTTGCCGAATGAGAGATGTGATGTTGACATATGGCCGGCCAATTGTACCATCACACCATACTATAAACGCCTCGTTCGTATCGAGATTTTTTAAAACTTATATAGAGATCGATTGTTATATGTTTATTTGGATGTTACAAACAAAAAAAGGATGCAAAAAGAAAAACCTAATTTTCTAATGTTGTAAAAACAACAAAATTATTAAAATTTAAAATCTTAAAAAGTATTTATGTTTCAATAATTCAAAATTAAAGAAGGATAATGCATCAATAATTTTTGTCTAATGAAATTCAAAAGTGCTAATCACTATACTAGCGAACAATTACCAGATACTAATCGACCTGTCGCGATTGAGTCATTGAGAGTGAGACAAGAGACCTCGTGACAATGGGCGGAGCCATCTTATTGTTTGACGTTCGTCCGAACTATTTTTGGAGAAAAATATTACTATTTATACCTGGTTAAAATTATATTTTAGGTATATTATTTCAGATCACTGAGAAAAATAGTTATTATTCCAGAACAAATATAATACATTTCTAACAATGTAAACTAATTTAAATAGTACCGAAATGTTTGAAATTCACATATAATACTTATAATATATTTGTATTAAAAATGTTTTTGTTATATTATGTGAAGTTCTTAAAAAATTGTATTAAGATTATATCAAAATCGTATTAAATGTAAATAACCGATGGTCTGGTGGTGGTGGTGATTTACCGAAAAAAAGAGGTGAAACTGTGAAAAATCGATATTAAAAACAGTGATAGTGACCATGTTATTTGTGGTAAGAAAGTAAGGCTGATCTATGTAAGAGTAAAAGATATGTATAATTCGTAAATAAAGTTATATAATATATCATTTATGTAAATTGCCCAAATTTAATTGTGTTGGATCAAAACTCAAAATATATAATTAATAGAATTTAATTTTTTTTTTTATTATTTAATGAAACTTCGATTATTCGGTGCACCGTGGAATCGTGATCCTTGCATTGAACACCGGATCGAAGAATCAAGTTATTCGAGGAAAAGAATCGATGCTGAAACGAAAAATCGACATCGAAAAATTAAATTAGTTCAGTTCAAATTTCGATATTATGTCTACCCCTAATTAACAGTTCGGTTTATGGACTATCTTTCAAGTGTGCTACTAAATCATTCAATGGCACGAAGTCAATGTTAGAAAATTCATTTTTAATCAATAATCCAATTAAGAAGTTCGATATCCTTGTTCCAATTATTCCTTTGATTGGATCATTAGCTAAAACACATTTTTGTACCGTATTAGGGAATCCCATTAGTAAATCAAATTTGATCTGATTTAACAAATTATGATATGATTGACCGATTTGTGCGTATATGCAGAATTTTTCCCATTATTATAGCGAATCTTCCAAAAAAAAAAGAATTAAAATTAAACAAAGAATCCTTTAACTTTTAATGCCGATACCTTTAATTGATAATCAAATCTATAAGATATTTATTATCGATATTTTGTTCTTGATGATTCAATTTTTTGTTTAATCGATAAGAAAATGCTCATATAATCATACCCATGAACTATGGAAAATGGTATACCCACAAATTTCTATATTGACCACTTTTGTTTTAGACATACTAAAACCTCTTTAAATTAATATAGGTGGGACCATGAAATTTTATTATTTTATAGAGATATTATTTAATTGATAAATTAATATTTATAAATTTAAAGAATGATTTGAGATTTGAAGAAAGTTAATTTTGATTATATCAAAATCATTGTAACTTACTAATTTATGTGTCATATTTATTGATTTCACATTTAAAAATATTATACATAAAGTATAACGAATACATCAAAATTATTGTATCTTATTAATTTCAACCTTGTGATGTTGTGATAATAAGAGCTTTCAAGATGTATTATCGAACAGATTTTATCGTAGGATATTAGAAGGCTATGAAGTGAGACAAATTGATACAACAAAGATCAATGTTTTGGATGCTATCAATTTTGCAATCCCTGTTTGGACAACAAATGTTCAGCAAGAGACGATAACAAATTGTTTTCGACACTGTAAAATCTGTTCGGGGGATGCAATCTCAGAGAATTTGAATGAACCTACTTGTGAAAACGTCATTGATGAACTTGAAAAAATGAATGTCAATAACCTGTTGGATTATCCGGGTGAAAGTGATACATGTTCAGAGGTCCAGAGCTTCGAAGAAATTGTAGATACCATCGAAAAAAACAATGTTGATGATGAAGTTGAAGACGATACAATACCTTTGGAACCAGTTACGCGTAAGGAAACACTTGTCGCATCTAGAACTCTTCACAAATTTATGGTGCAATTCAAAAAGACAACACCGGAGCTCTTGGATGCAATAGGAAAAGTTAGAGATGAGTTTCAACTAGATTTAAATTTTAAGAAAAAACAAAACACAATAGAATCATATTTCACTAAATTGTCTTGGATATATTTGTACTTTTAAAAAAATATTAATTTATAATATTAATGAGACCATATATTTATATAGGATTCTTCTGAAAATATATTATCTTATTATCTTATCGAAATTAGTGATTTTTTTCATTGGCCCAAATCGCCGTCTAGACCGAAGGAAAATATTACCCAATATTAATTTATAGAAATTTTACCGTAATTGTTCAAATTCTGGAAGACGCATCCAATAAATTGAGGGAACAACATTTATTGTCTTATCTTTGTCACAATTAAATCAAAGATTATATTAATTTGTGTCGAGAAGACAGAAGGTGTGACAACTACTTTGTTAATAATTTTAATATAAAGTATGTGTAGGCAAAATTAGGTCACACAGAAGAACAAAGCACCGAAAATTGAAGATGGCAATGGAGATGAGGAGAATTTTTCTGCGGAAATGTAATGGTATTCTCTCTATCTCTTCCTTTCATATTTTACATTATTTTTCTTCTTCTTCACGCTGTAGTAAAGTAAAGGGTAGAGTTGGGTTAAGTAGTAGCAATTTTGAGAAAATCAAGTGTTTAGATGATGCTGTGAATCTCTTCAATCAAATGGTTAGAATGAAGCCTCTTCCTTCAGTTGTCGATTTCTCTAAATTATTTAAGAATATGATAAGTATGAAGCATTACTCTGCTGTCCTTTCTCTTTTTCGAGAAATGCAGAAATTGGGTATCCAAATTGATGGAGTCATTTTGACTAGTGTGATTAACAGTTATTGCATGATGCATCGTGCTGATTGTGGATTTTTGGTGTTACCCATTTACTTGAAGAATGGCGTTTCATTTGATGTTGTCACCTTTACCACCCTAATAAGGGGACTATTTGCTGAAAATAAGGTTAAAGATGCAGTTGAATTGTTCAAAAAATTGGTGAGAGAGAAGATTTGTGAGCCTGATGAAGTCATGTATGCAACAGTCATGAATGGACTCAGTAAAAGGGGTCATACTCAGAAAACTTTAAGTTTGCTCCGGTTAATGGAACAAGGGAACACTAAACCCAAAATAATTAACTACAACATTGTTATAGATTCCCTTTGCAAAGATGGAAACTTAGATGATGCTATCAACCTTCTGAATGAGATGAAGCAGAAAGACATTTGTCCCGATGTAGTCACATATAATTCAATAATTGATAGTTTGTGTAAGTTTGGTAAGTGGGGAAAAGTTAAGACTTTGTTCTATGAGATGGTGAACCTTAATATTTATCGAGATGTGCGAACCTTCAATATACTAATAGATGGACTATGCAAAGACGGGAAAGTTGAAGATGCCGAGGAAGTAATGAAACAAATGGTTGAAAAGGATGTCGAGCCTAATGTAATCACCTACAATGTGATAATGGATGGATATTGTTTGCGTGGTCAACCAGATAGAGCAAGGAGCATTTTTGATATCTTGATAGATAAGGGCATTGAGCCTACCGTTTTTAGCTATACCATACTAATAAATGGATACTGTAAGAAAAAGAAAATTGCCAAGGCCATGCAATTGTTTTGTGAAATTTCTCAAAAGGGATTAAAACCTAATATTGTTACCTACAATACTATCTTGCAAGGTCTTTTTGAAGTTGGAAGAATTGGTGTTGCAAAACAATTGTTTGTTGAGATGGTATCTACTGGGCCGGTACCTAACTTATCCACTCATAACACTTTGCTTGATGGTTATTTTAAGTACGGACTTGTTGAAGAAGCTATGTCACTCTTTAATAAGTTGGAAAGAAAGACAGAAAATATTGATATTGGATCTTACAATATTATCATTAATGGATTGTGTAAAAACGGTAAACTCGATGAAGCTTATGCTATTTTTGAGAAGCTTTCTTCAATGGAATTGATTCTGAATGTGAGAACATACAATACAATGATAACTGGATTTTGTCTACAAGGGTTGTTAGATGAAGCTAAAGATATGCTTAGAAAAATGGAGGGGGACAATTGTCTTCCAAACAATGTCACTTACAATGTTATTGTGCAAGGGTATCTTAGGTGCAGGAAAATAAATGAAATGGTAACTTTTATGAATGAAATGACTGGAAGGGGCTTCTCATTTGACGCAACTACAGCTAAGTTACTGGTAAAGGAAATAAGTGAGAATCCTTCCATCCTTGAGATGATACCAGAGCTCCACACGGAAAAGAAGAAGTGAAAATTGCTATCGCTTGGTTTATTCGGCTATGTTTTAAACTTTGATACAGTTTTGTTTATCACCTCAAATGAAATTGAATCCAATGTAATTGTGGAAGATGAAATATGGCAATCAAAATGTTGCTTTGGCTTTCAGGCTGGCTTATTGAGGAGGTACATCACTGTTGATGTTTTGATTGTTTTTCCACTATTTTTTATCTTGGAAATCAGATATTACTGTTCTCTTGATATGAGAAATAGTGTGAGTTACCCTTATGTGCACACATTATAAGTTTAGGAATATCATATCCAATGCTATTTGTTATCAACATGTAGTGTCATTTTCTATCTATTTGAGAATAAATAACAATGTCCTGCATTATATTGAGGAGTAGCATATTTCAGACATGCACTCCATTATATGATGTCAATTTTGTTTATGTGTGGGCTTGCAGAACAGGTTCGTCACGGTCACACCAGAAACTGAAGTTCTGAAAGCGAAGCAACTGATGATAGGTACTATTTTCTGCTTCGTTTCTTCTTTTAATGCCCTCTTTAGTGTATTTGCTTCATACACAAGAAGATTTGCAATAATGTACTTTATGATGGACTTGAGGAGTAACAATTTAAGCCACGCCAAAAAAGAAGAGATTATACAAGAACAACAATTTTGAAAGAACAAATTTTGGAATACCTAGCAAGACTACTGGTTTTTAACTATAAAGCACACACAATGAAGAAGAAAAAAGGGAACACTGAACAAGAGTAGTGCAGTAACAATTGATATCAATACAACCCTCCATCACTTATTCACCACAATAGAGTTGTCTGAGGATTTATCTTGACCCTCTAAGGCTGATGTACTGGCAAAGAGAATTGTATCTCGTATTCCTTACATGCCCTCTGCGAAGAAAATTACACTGGTCAATGTAATCGGAAAAAGAAAGAGAAGCTACTCCATTTTATGTGGCACTCCTTTTCTTTTTAGCATGTTTAAAAAAGAACAACGCCTTTTCATAATTGAAAATAATTTAATTATAAATTTCCCATTTTACCTTTGATGACATGCTTTTATTGCCACAAATATGACATGGCATGTTTAAGACTAGAAGTTCCTTTCTTTTGTCAAACTCGGTGTCCAGTGAAACTCCACCGCATAAAATTAAATGGAATAGGTAATAAGTTCCGTCTATACTTACATGTTTCCCAGGGTAAGAGCACTCACTATTTTTCACTCATGCTGTTTAAATAACGAGATATTATTCAGGCCTAGGACCTGTAAGTTTGTGTTCTTCTCTGCCTAGTGGCTCTGATGTATCTCTCTGCCTAACTGGTTGTCTAGCTTACACTTAACGTTGCTTGACATGGACGTGACTGCAGGTGCTAGATTACATTGAAGATAGCGGTCTTGAGGAGATTGCATAAGGAACTTCAAGAGCTTAGGGTGTTTCCTTCTGGTCCATTTGCTCCAGGACAAATGTATCCTTGACAGAGCAAGAGCTACAGCTGCCCTAAGCTTCAGTCAGTTTTATACTTCTGCCGCCAAATGACAAATGACGCCTTGGTTACTATTGCTAGGAACCATTCTAATATCATCCGATTTTGTTGTGTATTATCAAACCTCAAAATCCTGTAACCCTTGAACCACTTGATGCTGGTTTTGGGGCCATTATTCAACACTGCAAGGAATTGTGGCAACTCTCTTTCTGACCTCCTTACAGACCGTGTGTTTGAGTACATCAGGGTCCATGCTAAGAAGTTAGAGATGCTTTCTTTAGTTTTTCCGGGGGATAACCATCTAGACCTCCACTACATACTCTCTGGTGTGAGAGCCTCCACAAGTTGGAGATTAGAGACTGCCCCTTTGGCGATGAGGCTCTGTTGTCCAATGCTGCAAAGCTGGAGACAGTGCGATCCCTTTGGATGCCTGATTGTTCAGTAAGGTTTGAAGCATGTAAGCTGCTAGCTAGCTCAGAAGTTGCCAGGGCTCAGAATTGTGCATGGCTATTGTCACAACCACAACCAGTGGTAGAGCCACATATACTTGAGGGATGTCAATTAACACTCCTTCGTCTGAATATTACAATTGTATAGCTTGGTAAAAATATTTATTTTATGTATATATATACCAACACCTCTTGACTACTACACAATGTTACTTTTTATATTTTAACATCTCTTAGTAAAAATTATGACTTTGTCACTAGTCACAACCTGTTTTTGGCAACTAGCCAAACAGAAAGGGCTCTTGGAGCAACATCAAATCTCTTAAGATTCAAGACACATAAACGTCTTGCTTTTAATAGTATATTGACAGTTGCGTTTGACATAAAACAAATAATGTGTTATCTCGAAAAATATTATGGGGTTGGAATGAGTTGGGGAGTGGGAATTGATCTCTGATCCTCTGGGTGGATAACTCAACATTCAATCATGTACACTATTTAGTCTTCTTTTAGCATACGTATATCACATCATTTATTAAAAATATATCCACAAAATACTTAATTTTACAAAGAGATCATGGGTTCAGGTACCCTATATTTTAGGCTATAAACTCACCCTTGATAGGGGTCAAGGGGTGGAGATTGACGGATTAGATGAATGGAAAGGATACTATACATTTATTTTTATTTATTATTTAATTATCATATTTCATTTTTTATCCAACAATTTCATAATAGTTTTACCACGTGCACTATTTTTCTTGTAGGTTTTTTAACTCAAATTATGAATGTGTGACATTATATAAGAAAAACAAATGATACAATCTATTCAAACACAATATGCATTAAAACAATACAGTAGAATGCAATATAATATCGTACTTATGAACAACTATATCCAAACAAAGTGTTAAAAGAGATTCCTACAAAACTAGGTCACACTGAAATTATCGAGCAACTCAGTGAGAGAAATTTGCTTTAGCAATGGCGATGAGCAGAATGTCTCTGCGGAAATGCAATGGTATTCTCTCTATCTCTTCCTTTCATATCTCCTATTCTTATTTTTCTTCATATTCACGCAGTAGTGAAGTAAAGGTAAAGGGTAGAGTTGGGTTAAATAGTTGCAGTTTTGAGTGTTTAGATGATGCTGTGAATCTATTCCGTCAAATGGTTAGAATGAAGCCTCTTCCTTCAGTTGTCGATTTCTCTAAATTGTTTAAGACTATGATAAGTATGAAGCATTACTCAGCTGTCCTTTCTCTTTTCCGACAAATGCTGAAATTGGGCATTCCAATTAGTGATTTCACCTTGAATAGTGTGATTAATAGTTATTGTCTGATGCATCATGCTGATCTTGGATTTTCGGTGTTACCTATTTACTTGAAGAATGGCATTCCGTTTAATAATGTTCCCTTTACAACTCTAATAAGGGGAATCTTTGCTGAAAATAAGGTTAAAGATGCTGTTGAATTGTTCAAAAAATTGGTGAGAGACAAGATTTGTGAGCCCAATGAAATCATGTATGCAACTGTAATGAATGGGCTCAGTAAAAGGGGTCATACTCAGAAAACTTTAAGTTTGCTCCGGGTAATGGAACAAGGTAACACTGAGCCCAACATATATATCTACAGCATTGTTATAGATGCTCTTTGCAAAGATGGAAACTTAGATGCTGCAATCAACATTCTGAACGAGATGAAGCAGAAAGACATTCCTCCAAACATAGTCACATATAATTCAATAATTGATGGTTTGTGTAAGCT
>JAJOOS010034778.1:0-10278 GCA_029582725.1 Solanum chiquidenum | reverse complement strand
TGCCTATTATGTTGATGTTCATGAGATTTTATCAAAATGGCATGAAAGCATAACTTCCTAACAAATGTCCTTTTTAGCATGTTTTGCATATCCTCATACTTAGTACGTGTGTTGTACTAACCCCTTTCTTCTATTTTACTTCAAGTGTAGGTTGTGGTAACTAGGAGGATATTGTGCTTTGGAGTTGCTTGGATTGCTTCACTATTCCAAGTCTTTGGTATGTCCTCAAGATTCGAGGACTATGTTTAGTAGTTTCTTAGTCATTGTAATAGACACTTTAGTTTCATTTCATTGTAAAGGGTCGTGTCCCTTAGTACGTTTTAAGTTCTTGTCTAAGATTGGCTAAAGAGACTTAGTAGTTCCGCTTGCGTATTGATGTTATTGAATAAAAGTTTTAAATTCTTAGTGATTTTTATGATCTATGCGATGAATGAATGCTAAGGCTTGTATAAGACCTCTGAGAGGTCGAATACGCATGTAACAGCTAGGGGGTGCTCTCGGGTCGTTACAATAAACAAAACACGAATATCAATAGCACACACAAAAGGTGGGCCTCACCCCACCACAAACAAAAAGCGTTTGTCCTCAAATGTAAATGAAAGTATCCAAAAGTAAATGTAAGTGAGACAGAGATGGAGGTAAACAAAAGTCTTGTCTAAACAGTCTCTCCATCTGTTTGGGCATTGCTGCTTATCGTGACCAATGACACTAACTACAGTTCGAGTGTCTATGAACAACGATAATATAGTAACCCAACCGAGGGTTGGGGTCGTGTCCCAAGGGAGCGATTTTGAGAATTGATAGAAAAATAAAATCTAGTTCTAACTAGTCGTAGCTAAAGACATTAACGAATAAAAACATTCTAAATTAAAAGAGGGGACACAAAAGTGTCAAATATCAAATTAGGGTTTTGTCACAAGTATAGCTAAAACAACAAAAATAATAAGAAAATTAAGTATGGGGACGAGTTCTTGGGGTGTGACCGCAATACAAGTGAGATAAAAGATTGGGTACTTGCTTTCGATAGGAAATTTGCAAGATAATAGTGAGTAAGCTAAGCTTTAGATGGAAATAAGTTCCCTCTCACGCAACTTACCCCGTTTCAAATGTGTTCCTCTCGGCCACCCATTTGCCGCATGAAGACCAGCCTACACCTTACCCAACTCACTCTCTCGAGATGAGTGTTAGGATATGGGACTAGGGCTCACCCTCGAGGGCTGAACCTCATGTTGACCCACTACTTTGGCCATCAGTCTAGTGTTCTTGGTTTCGCGACCTCCCTCTCGGGTAAGCCAAAAACACATGGGTGGCTTTGTATTTGCAACTACAAACCCATTAAATTAAATCACAACCACTAGGTGAAATCACCATTAAAATACATCTAACCTATCAGCAAGCAAGACCCAACAATAATACCAACACATATTTGCTAAATCACACCCTAAGAATAGGGTTTTTAGCCACACATCAACAAATAAAAAAATACACCTAAAATGATAGTGAAATCAAATGGGTATAAGAAATTAAACCTTGATTTAATCAAAGGAAGGTTAATAGAAGAGACCCACTTCCAACTTGGGGAAGATGAACACCTTTCTTCAAGTTTTCCAAAACCCTCTCCAAACTTGAGAGTAAAAAGTACTAAAAATTATATTGTCTAAAATTTACACTAAAGTTTCTTTCTAAAATCTGATACTAAGCTATAACTCTCAACGAGTATTTATAGTTTTCAAAAATATGTGTTGTGGAGGATCACTAGGTGACATTAGTCGGAATCACCAATCAACTCGGCGATTTGCCCTATGGTGTAATTCATCGCTGTCTTGCACCGTCGTTCGGCATCGTTGTGCTCTGTGTCATTGGGAAACATAGTACTGCTTCACGAAACTATTCAGCGACACGCCAAATGCTCCTTTAATCGCCTTTTGATCCATTTCCTTCAGGGATTCACGTACTAGAACAAAGGGCAGAGTGCATCCCTTTGGCGATCCTCAAACCTTCATTTTCTTGTTCTTTTCAGCCTTTTCGTTCCTTTTTGCGAAGTAGTGTCCGTGCATTCCTTCAAGTTTCAAATACCTGAAACTTAAAGGTTTTCATCAGATATTGAGATAAAATAAGCATTTGAGGACACAATTTCTATTAAAATAAAGCCCTAAATGAGTCCAATCTGTGGACTCATCAACATCCCCAATTTAAACTTTTGCTTGTCCTCAAGCAAACTCAAGTTCAACTGTTCAAAAAGGATGTCTAAAATAGTGCTACACAAGACTCAATCATGAATTTACACAACAAGACTTCAAACTACTTATGCAAAGATTCAACTGTGTACTCAAAGATTCAAGTTGTGACACACCAATATCAAAGATTTTCACGTTTACAATACTTTCTACTAATGTATGTTCAAGCTCAATGAAAGTATATAAATGCCCTCACACAAAAATGGTTCCATATTTACAGATAGAGGTACTCAATTTAAGACCCGGAATCAAATGAAACGCTCACACTCAAAAAGAGGAACACAATGCATGTTTTCACCCATAGGTTTGCCCTTATTTTCCGATCGACTTTCGATTCGGCTTACTCAAGATCAAAAAGGTCTTTTAAGGCTTGTAATGGGGCTGAATGTAAAGGTATGGCCATTTAGGCTCAGTGACTTCTTCATCCTCGTGAGATGTGATGTTCTCAAAAAGTCCTTTTTCCTTCCCTTGTCACTTTTTCTTCTAGTGCTTCTAAGTCATCCTTTCATTTACTCTCCATGTATTGCTTGAAAACCTAATTCCTTATGCACTTTTATTCAAAATTTATATATATATATATATATATATATATATTAGAGGGTTTCCATTTTGTTTTGCAATACCATGGGTTAGAAAGACTTTTTTTTGCACTTCTTGACTTCTCCTTCTCCTTTTCACCACACCCCCAACTTAAGTTGGCTATTCACTAAATCACAACTCTAGAGGATTATAGGTAGTGGGTTAAGTAAGGTCTAGGGTTCATAAATAGTCTTCCAAAGAAAGATAAGGCTCAAGGGGTGTTCAAAAGAGTTTCACACACTCACAGGTAGGCCACAAAAGAGGTATATGTCAAATTTGGTTCACTCTTTAAAGTTTCCTAAGATCATATCAAGAGGACACCTTTCTAAATCAATCAGACTAATAGGGAAAATTCTGGGTTTATTCATGCATGGTTCAAAGTAAGCTAATCACACAAGACATTGACACTTAAGTCAAACAAGAATACACACTTTCGCTAGTGTGCAACGGTCATTACAAGAGAATCAATTCGATAAATAGCTAATCACAACGAGATGCAAAGAGTTCACATATTGTCTATGCAACTTCATTTGGCCTCATCGTAACCTTACATTCATGCTCGTTCAATTGAGAGCACTATTCAAGTCATCGGTATTGGTCGAAACTGAGACTCAATTTTTTTTTTAAAAACAGCCACATCAACTCATGAGGGTTGGTAAAAATGTGCGAAAAATTCAAAAAAATTTGGAAGGGTCAAAATCATTTTGCAATTAAAAATAAATGGAAATTGAGCCACAAGCTCAAACAATCGCAACGCAGTTTTAACACAATTTAAAACAGAACAACCCAAATCTATAAAAAACACAAGTATCTGAAACAAGCACACAAAAGGTGAGCCTCACCCCACCACAAATAAAATCAGTTGTCCTCAAATGCAAATAAAAGTATCATAATTGGAAAATATAATAAGACAGAGAGAGGGTGAAGAAAGGTACTGTCTATGCAGTCTCTCTCTATGTCTGGGCCTCAGTAGCTGATAGAGCAGTTTGTATATGGGCATCAGTACCCGGAGTAGCCTCAGACTGAATAGCAGTGACAGATCCACTAGGAGCTGCTGTGGACATCTCAGTCCGCAATATCTGGATCACCAGCTGCACAATCGTCTCTATAAGATCTGGCAAGTCTCTGAATATTCCCTCATCTCTACTCTCCTGTGTCTCCTCAGCATACACTAATATCAACTCCTCATCGGTCTCTGCATCTGACTCTGCATGTGCTGCGCCGTGCCCCGACACATCTCTGATGGTCCCAGAAGCATTCTTATCATATGTCCTCTCTATTAGTGAAGTGAAGTCGGTAGACTAAGGTAGTCTACGTCCTTTATCAAATTCGCAATCTTAGCTTTTAAAGCCGCCACCTCAGAGGCTTTCCCCTGTCTGCTTTCACAAGCAGTGTCTCTCACTGTCAGGGCATCGACAGAGGTCTGAAGTCGGGTAAGTGTTGCTAGTATGGCCCTGTTGATCATCCCTAGAATAGAGCTCTCCAGTCGGGTAGCTCTCACATCAGCTGAATAGGCCAACTGCCCTATCTTCAGGATTATTGCCTGAGTGATCCTGGCAGGCTAGGAAGAAGAGGATGTACCTAGAGTATGTGAAGGGGGAGATGGAGCAGGTATACCTAAAGGCTCCGAAGCTGGGGTAGATGAGGGTGCCTCTACTGGCAATGAGTCTACATCAACTTCTGGAGAGGTATCTGCTTGGGTTGCTCTACTCCTGTCAGCCTCCTCACGTGTGACCTCTACCTCTATACACCGGATATCGGTGGAAGAAGACGGGATGACCTATATATCGCTGGTAGGGTCTCGGGGCACTCCGGCACACTGACATAACTCGGTGATCAGAACAGGAAAAGGCTTAGATGTTTGTGTTTGTTTGGCTCTCATAGCCATCTCCTATGAAACCAACAGTCCCAGGTCGATCCACCTCCTGGCCATGATAGAACCAAGGAAAGCCACCTTTGGATGACGCAGAATGGACTCTTTTTGGAATTGCATGATAGTGTTGCTGATGAAGCCAAACCAGTACCGGGAGGTGAGGTTTATGTCCCTCTTCTCAATTGGAGGTCCCGCACCTAACCACCTCGGGGTGATATCAGAAATCATCAGAGCTAACTAACCCTTCAAATCATCTAGGGATGGAATGATAGGCAAACCCTGGTAGGGCAGTGCCAAGTGCAGCTATCGACCTAGTACAAAATTAATATGCTCGCTGTGACACTCTATCTCTTTACCTCTAATTATAACCGACTTCACCGGTCGGAACTCACTAGCCTTTTTCTTATTTTTCAGCATCAACTCCCCATAGGCTAAGTAGAATTCTTCTAACCCAGGAAGGGATGTAATTACCCCGTGGTCTAGTGAACTGCTTGAACTCATGATACTTGAGTGTGTCAAGCACTTCAGAATGCTTACCTTCCAAACTCTCCAGAAATAGTAATTTTTCTTCTAGAATGGTTCGTAAACCATCGCCTTTCAATCTGTTCAGCAGTCTGGGTGGAGGTGGAGCTATGGGGACTGCAGGGGCCACTGAAGGTGGTGCCGGGTTTGGCACTGATTCGGTAGTCGAAGGAGTTGCAGTTGATGTAACTCTTATAGGTGTTGATTGAGGTCTATCCCTGAGCCTATTCTGTTGGTGAATTAAGGGTTGTTCATCTTCTGTCTTAGGAAAATCTGGCTCAATAGCTGACCCTTTTCTAGCGATATGCTTCTTTCGTTTGCCTTTGCTTTCTTTTCTGTGAAGGACATGATCCTCCTTCATTGATTGTAATTCCCTTTTCCTTTTTTTGAGGTGGCTCATTTAAGTTTGTGTGTGCCATAACTGCAAAATATCAAGAGATTAGGTGAAACTCAACACAAAAACATAGAATCTTATGCAGAAGCACTCGCCGATCCAGTCGGTGAGTCGCCAAATATCTTTGGTGAACTAGGTTGAACTCGCTGGAGGGATTAGCTTGAAATTTGGGTAAAGTAGCGATGAAAAAGTCTATTTGGTGAGACGGCGACTACTTTCGGCGATGACGAAGTTGTCCACCAAAAAATACAGTGCAAGAGGGTAAATGAGGCATGCAAAGGGCAATCTAAAGTCCTATCAGCGAGTCGCTGACTACTTTAGGCGATCACGAATGTGTTCGCCAAAAGTTACAGATCTCTTAGCACTATGGACATGAATGAAGAGCGATCTAAGACCAGTAGGTGAACCGCCAAGTCATTTGGCGATCACGACCCAGCTCACTGAATGATTCAACGTGCCTATGTTTCAAGCCACTTCTTAGAATTAACCTTACAAGCCCTGGGAATGAAGTCAAAGCATGCATACCCAAAATTTACACAAGACCCATTCTTCCTATCACCCCGAAATACTCAGACTTCTTCCGGTTTTGCCAAATTTGACTATTTAACAACTAATACCCTTAGGAATGTTGTCACCCATTTCTTCATTGAGTAATTTTCGTTATTTAGCACAAATATGGGCCACTTCATTTTCGTTATTTAGCACAAATATGGGCCACTTCATTTTCTTTATTTAGCACAACCAACCTAACAATGATTTTACAACACCCATTTCAAGCTCATTCAAATCAAAACATAAACACTAAGGCATTCGACTATTAAAGCAGTTCAGGCAAACTTTTCAAATTAACAATAGCATCACAACACCCTATTTCTATTAGAGAGGCTCAACACACATCATCCTGATACTATAATTGCAAGAGAGTGAAAAATTATCAAAAATAAGTTTGGGGTTTTAGAGACTAACCTTTGATGATGATCAAATTGCTTTTTGAAATGCTAGCTAACAAGAAAATCCAATACCAAGCACTAATCACCGACTAAAATACTAATTCAAGGTAAAAATCTAAGAAAAAGTAGCTTTGGTGTGATTTTGAGGAATTTGAAATGAGGGAAAGTGAGAGATTCAAAAATTTGACCTTTGGCCTTTATATAACCGTTCAGTTCTTCGGCCGTTAGTCTTGCCACTGATAAACTCGGCGCCGCGCCGAACACATACTCATCTCACTGAGTTTTACAGGACATCCCTTATTTTTGGGTCACAACGGTGGATTAAATTGTAATCGCCGATAGGTTCGGCAATTTGCCAATCGGTTCTTTGGTTCGCCAACTTGCACTTTTCAACACCTTCCTCGCTTTAACCTACAAAATTGACACACCATTATTCGAACAAAATAACTTAAAGCAATATCACCTTGGGTTGCCTCCCAAGAAGCGTCTGAGTTAACGTCGTGGCACGACACAAGTCCTCTCTCATTCTTCATTATTGGGGTTTGCCCTAGGTCACTAGGTGCCCCCAATATGTTATTTGGGTGGAGATGCGGCACTGCAAAACTCAAGAGTGACCTGATTAGCTTGATTGATCTAGAGTGAGATCCAATCATTTGATTCAGCACTTCAATAGTCTCCTTCATTTCTTCCAACACCCAATCTTGATCGGTGATCTTTTGGAGAATGATTTGAAGTGTGTCCTCGACACGATTTTACCCCCATCTCTAGACTTTCTTCTCTTATGAGGGGGTATATACCTCCCCTTGTTGTTGCATTGAACTTCCACCTCAGAGATTTTGGTGGCCAAATCATTTAGTTGAGATGCCAATGCGGTCAGCGTGAGGTCCTTTTGGACTACTTGGCTCATTTCAACCAATTTTCCACTACTCTGCTCAGCCATGCTCATCTAAATGACAACTCAACGAAAAACAAAACTGAAAGTAAGGTTAGTGACACTACAACTAAAAAGAAAAAAAATTCTACTTAATCTAAAAATTCTCAAGTAACACCACTCCCCGGCAGCGGCCCCATTTTGATGCTTATCGTGACCAACAAAACTAAGTACGGTTCGAGTGTCTATGATTGTTGATAATATAGTAACCCAACCCAGGGTTGGGGTCATGTCCCAATGGAGCGGTTTTGAGAATTGATGGAAAAATAAAATCTAGTTCTAACTAGTCGTAGCTAAAGACATTTAACGAATAAAAATATTGTAAATTAAAAGGGGGGATACAAAAGTGTCAAATATCAAATTGGGGTTTTGTCACAAGTATAGCTAAAACAACAAAAATAACAAGAAAATCAAGTATGGGGACGAGTTCTTGGAGTGTGACCGCAATACAAGTTGAGATAAATAATTCGGTACATGCTTTCAATAGGAAATTTACAAGGTAATAGTGACTAGGATAAGCTTTAGATGGAAATAAGCTCCCTCTCGGGCAACTTACCCCGTTTCAAATGCGTTCCTCTCGGACACCCATTTACCGCATGAAGACCAGCCTACACCTTACCCCACTCACTCTCTCGAGCTGAGTGGTAGGATATGGGACTAGGGCTCACCCTCTCGGGCTGAACCTCATGTCGACCCACTCCTTAGGCCATCAGTCTAGTGGCCTTGGTTTTGCAACCTCCCTCTCGGGCAAGCCGAAAACACATGGGTGGCTTTGTATTTGCAACTACAAACCCATTAATTTAAACCACAACAACTAGGTGAAATCACCATTAAAATACATATAACCTATCAGCAACCAAGACCCAACAATAATATCAACACATATTTGCTAAATCACACCCCAAGAATGGGGGTTTTTAGCCACACATCAAGCAATAACAAAATACACCTAAAATGATAGTGAAATCAAATGGGTATAAGAAATTAAACCTTGATTTAAGCAAAGGAAGATGAATAGAAGAGACCCACTTCCAACTTGGGGAAGATGAACTCCTTTCTTCAAGTTTTCTAAAACCCTCTCCAAACTTAAGAGTAAAAAGTACTAAAAATTATATTGTCTAAAATTTACACTAAAGTCTCTTTCTAAAATCTGATACTATGCTATAACTCTAAACGAGTATTTATAGTTTTCAAAAGTATTTTCTGTGGCAGATCACTCGGCGACATTAGTAGGAATCGCCAATCAACTCGGCGATTTGCCCTTTGGTGTAGTTCATCGTCGTCTTGCGCCTTATTTCGGCATCGTTGTGCTTTGTGTCATTGGGTGATATAGTACTGCTTCACAGAAATATTCGGCGACACGCCGACTACTCCTTTAATCGCCTTTTGATCCAGTTCCTTCAAGGCTTCAGATACTAGAACAAAGGGCGGAGTGCATCCCTTTGGCGATTCACCAAGTATGCTTGGTGATCCTCAGGCCTTTCATTTTCCTGTTCTTTTCAGCCTTTTCATTCTTTTTTGTGAAGTAGTGTCCATGCATTCCTTCAAACTTAAAATACTTAAAACTTAAAGGTTTTTATCAGATATTGAGATAAAATAAGCATTTGAGGATACAATTTCTATTAAAATAAATCCCTAAATGAGTCCAATCTGACTCATCAGGCATCAGTGCCCGATGCCTCACCCTAAGCCTGGGCATCAGTCCCCAAGGTCACCCCAGGGGGGACAGCAGTTCCAGATTCACCAAGGTCTATTGAGTGTGAGTCTTCCAGGAAGTCATGCACCGCTCTGCAAAATCCCCTAGTCCATGAAGGAATATTAGGGTCCAGGGTAATGGTTTTCCTGTCAGAAGTAGGCCTCTTTCCCTTGCCTTTCTCAGTAGTTGTGGGTAGTTTTGAATCTTTTTCTTTCAACCTAACTGCATCCTCCTTTATCATAATCCCTTTGGGCTTCTCTTAAGCTGGCGTTATTCTTTCAACAGCTTTAGATTTAGTCATATATGCAAAATCTCGAAGAGAAGTTAGAGGAACATTTGACAAAAGCACCAGAGATTAGTTGTTGGTAAGTTTCGCTGACTCTTTCGGCGTGTCGCCGATATCATTCGGCGATCTAAGGTTAGTCCGCTGAAAGCTACAGTGCACAGAGATCCAGGAGAGTTGACAAGGATAAAAAGAGACTTTTGGCGAGTCGCCAAAGGACTTTGGCGACCTTTAACTTCACACCGAAAATTGCACAACTCATCAACACATAGAGCATACAATTTAAGGGTGAGATAGGGACATTAGGCGAAACGCCGAGTGGTTCGGCGAGCTTGACCCAGCTCGCCAAATGGCTCAATGTGCCTATTTTCAACCCAACTTCTCGAACTCAACCCTGTAACCCCCGAAAACAAAATCAAAATATGAACTAGTACAATTAATGTAGGACCCATAGCAACCAAACACAACCTTTGAATTTAAATCTAGTTTAAGGCATATAATTACAAGAATTCAACAGTCATAACTATTCTAGCAAGATTATCAGATTAAATCATGCATGTAAAAAGTCTAAGCTTATCGGAGAGGCCCAATGCATAACAACTCAATAAGCACAATTTTTGCTAAGATGAACTTGGGGCATGTAAAACCAACCTTTGGTGTAGACTACTGATATACCGTGAGTTTACGGTATTTCTAATACATTTCACTAACAAGTTGTGTGTGTCTAGGGCCTTTTTGTATGGGTTTTTATATGTTTTTATTGTATTTTGCAGGAAAGATGTTCAGGGGCGATAATAAAGAGACAGCTGAAAG
>JAJOOS010034777.1:0-14215 GCA_029582725.1 Solanum chiquidenum | reverse complement strand
CCAGCCCCCCCCCCCCAAAAAAAAAAAATTAAGTTTAATTTCAAAAATATTTTTAATTTCAAAAAATATTTTCTACTCTAGTAAAAATAAAAGATATTTCTCAAAAATATTTTGCAGTGAACAACAAATAATGCAAAAAAGGGGAAAATTGTTGAAAAAAATAGAAAGAGAGTTTAATTGTCCTTTCAACGCTTTTTTTACTGTTGGGCTCCTTGATTTTTACATCTGACGCGCCTAATTTGAGTGTATTTCACGCATTTTGCCAGGTAGGATCCGAGTGTTTTTTTGTTTAAGTTTTGGATAGTTAAAGTGCCTATTTGTGCACTCAAAAAGTTAAAGGTCAAAGTTATAATTTGAAGCCAAGTTAAGGGTCCAATTTATGTATTATGCCTTTTATATAACGATCGATTTGGTATCATACTTTTCTAGTAGGTTTATCATTCTAATTATGAATGTTTGACATTATGTAACGACAGAAAACATATCCAAACATTGTATTCATTAGAACAATATAGTATAATACAATACAATACATTTTGAAACAATACATATCAACCCTCGGAACAAAGTGCAAGGGAAAGAAGTGTAAATATATAAATAGTGATTTGGTAAATATTTTGAGAGTCAAAACACTACCATATTAAAAGCTCAACAAATTCCGCTCTTCTCCAAAGCATTGCATTGCATCTTTGTAGTGAAGGAAGGAAGGTAATGGATCATCAACAGGAGCAAGATCCTCCAACATTTAACTGTAAATCGTTTGAGAAGAAGCCAGGAGTTCTCATTATTGGATCTCCTAATGTCGGCAAACGTGCCCTTATCTCTCGTAAGTTCTCTATGCTCTCTTTATTTGGACAGATTAGACACATATGATGATTCATATACATCTCTTTTTCTCCGGGTGTATTTGTGTTTAATTGGGGTAATCCCAATTTGGGTCGAGTTCAACTTTGTTTAACAGTCTAAGGATATGGAAATTGGGACAATTTTATATGAATCCTTTTGTATTTATGTTTAATTGGGGTAGTTCCAATTTGGGTCGAGTTCAGATTTGTTAAACAGTCTTAAGGAAATGGAAAGTGGGACAATTTTATATGAATCCTGTTGTATTTGTGTTTAATTGGGGTAGTTCCAATTTGGATCGAGTTCAACTTTCTTGTGTAACAGTCTAACGTAATGGAAATTCGGAATTGCGAATTGGGAGGAGAAAATAACAACCCCATGTTTCCTTTGCTGCTATTAGTTAGTTGTATAGAATGAAATGCGACTCAATATAAGTGGGATGTATACTGATGATTAGTGTGGGTGATGTAGAGAATAGCAGAAGAAAAGTATAATCAGAGAACCCTTCTGCTTGCCCAATATTGTTAACAAAGATCGAAAGATTCAACTAAAGAAGAGGAAGCTAAAAAGGAGAAGGAATATTTTGAATAAGAAAACTTTGATATAGAAGAAGACTATTTGATTTGGGTTGTTCTTGGTTGCTCTTGGGTTGCTTACAAATGTACAAGACCACCCATATTTATACTTGTTCATGGATGGTTCTAGAAATTCTTCTAGATACTTCTACAAAGAAAATTCTAGTGAAAACTTTATCTTCTAGATATCTAGATATTTTTTAAGATAATTATCCTAGATATTATCCTACACTATTCTAGAAACATTACTAGAACAATCTATCATATTCCCAAAAAATCAACTTTAACTTTTTTCACACTCCCCCTTAAAGTGAATTTTTGAAAACTATCCCACACTTGTCGCGGAAGAACTCAAACAAAGCTTTGAGCTACGTCTTGGTGAAAATCTCAATATTTTCTTTTGAAATCCTCTTGCTTCTTCAAATGATAAAGATTTCCAGTTATCGAATGGTCCATGTAAATTATCTCCTTGCTGAGTTTATGAACTCCCCCTTTCTCTTAACTTCTCGGCATCACTTTCCTGTGAAGTGTCAACACCAACATAGGATCCACTGCCATATTCTCCTATCATCTCCTCAATAGATTTTTTGGCAGTTTCAAAACTTTCAAAAATCATATCGTTTGTCTCTGAGACTTCAATATCAACTTCTTCCTCTATTTGACATTCATCATCTCCATTTGCTTTCAATATTCGATCTAAGCCAGTTACTGACCTCCATACGATAGATGATTGACTAGAGACTTCAACCTCCAATACATGTCCCTCAATGCTTTCTCTGTGAAGGTCACCATCGGCATAAATACTTTTAACACTGCATGTTCAGGAGTTACTTCTTTGATTTCTTCGATAGAAGCTACCATATCACCAGTATGAACATATTCAAGAGTTTCTTGCTTCATATCGATGACGTCAGTGTCTTTCTTCTCCACGTGGTCGACTGAATTATAATCTAAATCCTCGATCCAGTCTTTTTCAGCATTGATGGAAATCATGGCATCTATTGCTCGAGCCTCAGCCACTAAACATTGTTCCCACTCTTTTTCTTCAGCAACTTTTTGAGCCATATTGCTCTCCTTGGCTCGGCAATATCTTTTTATATGTCCTACTTCACCACAATGATAACATCTGGGAGGCTTCTTACCATAATAGTTAGAAGGCTCTTCCTTCTCTCTAGGTGAGCGTGAACCACCTGAGGATCGAGAATGTGGCATATCTCTTGTTTTTCCTTTAAAGTTCCTTTTGTTGGCTACAAGAGCATTTTCTTCTCCTTTGACAAATACACTAGCCAACTGCTTGGCTAGTAGTTCTTGTGACGACAACAAATTTTCAAACTCCTCCAAGGATGGCTATTGAGCCCATCCTTGAATCGACGTCACAAATGGAATATATTTAGGTTTCAAACCACGAATGACTATTCTTCTCATTCGTGCTTCAGAAATTGCCTCTTCTGGATTCAACAAAGATATCTCAGAACATAAGTTCTTAATCTTCAAAAAATACTCGGCGATAGAAAAGTTACCTTGAGTGGTGTTAGCCAATTCATTCTCCAATATCTGCAGCTGAGCTTCATTTTTCTTGTTGAACAAGCGATTGAGAGTCATCCATATTTCATGAGCTGATTTGCACCTCATTATATGATCGAATAAACTAGAGGATATTGTCCTCTTCAGCATGAACTCCGCCTTCGCATTAATCTGCTTCCACTTCTTGTACGATTTGCTATTTTCTGGTCCGTCAGCAGGAGGATTTGTGTCATTTCCATTAACAACATCCCACAAATCCTCTCTCACAAGGTATGATTCCATACATGTCTTCCATACCTTGTAATTGGACTGATTCAACAACTCCATCCCCAGTCCATTAACATGACCGCTAAAATCCATCTACACAAACTAGTTGAATCTACCACCAACGCGATCTTGAAATAACACACGCAAGCCAATCTACGACTATGGCTCTGATACCATGTAGAGAATAGCAGAAGAAAAGTATAATCGGAGAACCCTTCTGCTAGCCCAAGATCGTTAATAAAGATCGAAAGATTCAACTAAAGAAGAGGAAGCTAAAAAGGAGAAGGAATATTTCGAATAAGAAAACTTTGATATAGAAGAATTGATTTGGGTTGTTCTTGGTTGCTCTTGGGTTGCTTACAAATGTACAAGACCACCCATATTTATACTTGTTCATGGATGGTTCTAGAAATTCTTCTAGATACTTCTACAAAGAAAATTCTAGTGAAAACTTTATCTTCTAGATATCTAGATATTTTTTAAGATAATTATCCTAGATATTATCCTACACTATTCTAGAAACATTACTAGAACAATCTATCATATTCCCAAAAAATCAACTTTAACTTTTTTCACAGGTGACCCAACTAATTTGGCATTGAGATGTCTATTGATGCATAAATTTGTAATCTTTTGTGTGAATTTGTGTTTAATTGGGGTAATCCAAATTTGGGTATAGTTCGACTTTGTTTAACAGTCTAAGGAAATGGAAATTGGGAATATTTTATGAGTCATGTTGTCTTTGTGTTTAATTGGGGTAGTTTTGATTTGGGTAGGAGTTCAACTTTGTTGTAACAGTCCAAGGATATGGAAAATTGGGATAATTTTCTGGATTTTCTATTACTTTATCGAATCAAAATTAATATTGGAAGGAGAAAATGACAAACTAATTAACTAACTGCAGAATAGAAATCACCATTGTCGTTGACCTCTTAATCTGCAGAAATAGAAGAAAGAAGGATTGAGGATTGAGAGAATAGAAGAGAGGAGAAGAAGGAAGGAACATGTGAAGAAGGAAATTACCAATTTCATTAGTCTCTTCTTAGAATCCATTGGTTATGTATTAACCAGCTTTAGATTTTAGCCCTCCATCAGCTCTTAATCTGGATCATACACATTTCTGGAAATGTAGCTCTGGTATAATCAAAATCTTACCATGTAGCATCCTCCGGAGGCAAGTTAGACCATTGTACCATGATCTTAACAGCAGCAGCAGCATTGCACCTCTTAGCTAGCTGTCTCCTTAATATAGTTAGTGGCTTAACTAAGAACTGGCATCTTCTCTAACTCAATTGACAACCTTCTTCGATAAGGTTACATGAAATGTTGGATGCGTCTTGGAATTAGCCAGTAGTTCCAGCTTGTAGGCCATCTTCCCTATTCTTTCCAACATCTTGTAGGGACCACAAAATTTGTTACTGAGTTCTGAACACCACTGACATCTGTTTGTATAGTTGTAGTTTGATGAAAACTAGGTCTCCAACTTGGAATTATCTCTAATTTGTTATTATCAGTATAGTATTTCATTCTCTCCCGAGCCTAAGTAGCTGTTGCATCTGTTGTCTTTTCATCACCAAATCTTCAGCTGGTTGGACTGTGGAATTAAGATCAGGAATAACAAATAACTGAGGAGGGGGGTAACCAGACAGAGCTTCGAATGGAGTACTCTTGTCCTGAGGCTGCAAGGTAGTTAGTATTGTACCACCATTCGGCCTAACTGAGCTACTGTTTCCACTGAGTAGGCCTATTATAAGTCATGCACGTCATCAACTAAGTTTGAATGCATCTGTTGACCCTTTCTGTCTGTCCATAAGGTTGAGGGGGGTAGGAGGTGCTAAATAGAAGCTGAGGGGACCCACCAATTTAAAGGTAACAGAGGGAAAATGTAAGGCGAATAGAATACTTCAAGTGAACCCTTGGTCTTTTCCTTTCTAATTTTAAAAGAAGCTACTAAACGAGTGCTAGTCAAACAGAAAATGAGATGATGAGCTGGCCCAAGTCGTGACAATTCATTGGTGGTGGGTGGTTACCTTGCTAGGTAGAGAATGTTTGGTTATGAATTGACTCATTGAGTATAACTCACTCCACACCCTTCTGTTGAATTATCTAGTTTGAATCTTATTTCTGATGTAATATGAAATTGTCTAAAGTTAGTGAAGTAAGTCACTTAAGATGGAGCTAATTCTCAATTCGTGTTCATAATGCCAACTAAAAGTTGCCCTGAAAAGTCAAGAGGGCCAATTCGTAGAGCATCCAAGGGTATGTTCTAGTGGTCAATGAAGTAGGAGGAAAATATAAGGTCTCAAGTCTTAGTGCACAGAGTTACCGGTACTTGTGTTGGTGGGAGGTAACATGTACTTGGAATAGTCGTGTTCTGTGCTAGTTGACTCAGACACCACTGTCCATAAAAAAGAAAAGAGGGCCCATATTCATACTATTAAATTTTTCTTTGAGATTTTACGATAAATAAGATTCCCCTTTTGCCTTGATAGGACTCATGCCATATTTGCACTCCCAAAGATTGCATTTTGAATGTAAGCCCTTATTTTTTACCTGTTCATTTCCTCAGCATCCATGCCAAATGGGTGTATTTTGCTAACTTTTCTAGGAGATTCTTATTACAATGTAAGATTCCATATTTGCCCTCATAAGACTCATAATACATTTTGCCACACAAGTGAGTTTGTGAGCCCTTATGTTGTATGGGCCAAATACTAGAACAAGGATAATAATATCTCCCAACAGTTTGAACTGAAATATGGAAATGGAATTTGGGCCAAGTTCAACTTTGTTCGACAGTCTTAAGGAAATGGAAATGGAAATTGGAAATTTGGGTCGATTTTCACCGAAACATAGTAGTGTGCGTAGGTGTATTTTCTACTTCATTCAATAAATTACTTAGTTCAAAATGTGTTCACTAAGTAGTCAATGATTTAGAAAGTCTTCATTAGTTAATTGTTCAAGTCCAAAAGACACCATTATTGATGCATGTTAGTAAATTAATGTCCGGAAATTTTCAAAATTTCTTGAAACAAATGGAGGATTGTTGGAGTAAGTGTTTCAATAAATTTGAAACAACGTATTTGATGAAAGACTCTTTGTTTTCTAAATTGAAAGAATTAGAAAAGATCTGTAAGTTTCATTACTAAATATGTTCTTGTTTTTTTGGCAAATACATCTTGATTTACTAAATTCATGAAGTTATTCATCACTGAGTACTATTTAATGGAAGTCTTTCAATGATTACTTATCTTATGTATAGTGCCTATATTTCTTTGAGAATGCAAGCACTTCTACTACTTTTCCCTAGAGACATTAATCAAAAGGTGAAATCACTGATCCAAGAATAGAAGAGCAACATTCTTGAATGCTACGTGTTGTGTGAAATTGCTAAGGAAGATTTAATGCCTGTTTGGGTTAGCTGATGAGCATCAAGTGCTGAATTCTTTTTTATTGCTGAAACTGATTTTATAAATAATCAGCTATTGTTTTGGATAGAGGTGTTGAAGCTGATGATAAGTCGTAAGTGTGTTTAGTAAAAAAGTTGTTAATAAGCAGTTTTGTGTACTGAGATATCCTTAAAGCTATTTAAAAAAATAAAATCTAAAAGTATCTTTACATAACATGGATGAATGAAAGAAACAAAATAGAGAGATAGTTGTAAGTTATGTTTGAAAAGAGTATGTTGGAGATTGCAAAAAATATTAGGGATAAAGTCAAAAAAGATTTGGTCGAACCAAAAGTGCTTATAAGCTGGAAAACCATATGTTAGGGTGTGACCAATTTATGGCTTTAGGCTTATAAGCACTTCTGATGTTTACCAAACACATATGTAAGGTAAAAAGTGCTTATAAGCTACTTTGACCAACTTATAAGCTTTAGCTAAACACCCTCTTGGTATGATTCCTTAAAAATACCAAGTCCTGCCAATAATTTATAATTCTAGTGTCAGATGTGTACTATATATAAAATGCAAACTGGAGTCCATGTAATGTATATATATGTGAATTAAGAAGGTGAAATAAAACATTTTAAAGTTAGCAGCTGCAGTAGAACAGATCCTGTTTTACAAGAATATTTTTCGATATCTAGATAATAATTTCATTAGATGTCAAGATTTTTTCATTTTTTTTCCATTCTCAAAAAAAATTCTGACATCTAATGAAAAAATTATCACAATCAATTGCAAGTCTCCAACCACCTTGGCCTGGGTCAACCAACAGGAAGGAAAAAAGAAATGAAACATTTCCGACTTTGTAAGTTTTTATCATACAAGACATGTTTGATGTGCGTCCAAATTTGTTCCTTGTAGAAAGGTTCTTCCCAAGTTCCCACTAATTGATGCATATGTGGAACTTACCTTCAGATCTAGTAGTGTGCTTCTCTTTGATAAGTTATCCAAGTTTTACTTGAAATGTAACAGATACCAGGCGCCTCTAACTTCATCAGAGAAACATGTTACATTTGTTTTTATAATTTGTCCTGTAAGTACAATATACTTTATCCAGTTTTTTTTGTCAAGTCCCTTTGGGTTTTCCTGGAATTATCTTCCTTTAGTTCTTTTGATTTATCTCAACACCAGGAGAATTAAAAAGGATCACGTGTAAATCCTAATTTAGTGTCTCATTCCTTTCTTGGTTGTGAGTCAAGAAGAATTTCGGCGTTCATTTTTTAATGTGTCAACAATGCTGTTATTTGGTTCGGGTACATTGACCAAGTCTGCTGTATCTGCGTCATATTTCGAATAAAATATATTGGGTTAATGACCTAATTTGTGGATGTGAATTTACTTTATTTTACATTGCCTGATAAACTTCAATTTTTTGGCGTGCAGGACTACTTTCAGTAGATTCTGAAGATGCCTTTGAATCACCTTCTAACATCCTATCCTATCCGTAAGTTGACAAAGTATCTCGCCTCCCCTTTCATTAGTTATATTGTTGCAAAAAATTCTCTTGTATCTAGAACTTCCTTTCTATGTTATCATTATGCATCATTGCGTTGTTGACCAGGTGGACAATCAACACCAAGTATTATAATGCTGATGTTTCTGTTTGGATGGCCCATCTTCATGAGGACTTTTCCATTGGAGCTCTGCCAGCATATGATCAGCTTGTTGCATTGGTGATGGTCTTTGACGTTACTGATGTAAGCCAGGCCCTTTTCCCTATTTGTTTCATTTCCTACTTTACAAAAGCTTTTGTTATCTACGAGACTATAGACTCTATTTCAGAAATCTGATGACTTCTCTTCTGCTACCATCTGCAGCTCTCATCTTTTGTTGCGCTTAAAGATTTTGTCTCCCGCACTGACATCCTTAAGTTTGAGATTTTGTTATGCATTGGCAACAAAGTGGACCTTCTTCCTGGTCATTCTGCTCATGTTGAATACAGACGGCGCCTGTTGAAAAGTGCAGACTCCTCTGGTAGCCCTTATACAGAAATGGATTCTGGAATTTCTGAAACAGAAGGAAGCAGTCTACTAGGAGATGATGATGATTCATTTGATACTAAAAGGTCCTACTTGGAATGGTGCCTCGAACACGGCATAGAATATGTTGAAGCCTGTGCATCAAATGCTGAATTTGACAAATGTATGTCTTAGTTTTTGTTATGACATTTCTATCCTTCTTTGTCACAACTTTCCTTGTTCCCCGGTTTTTCAATCTCCTCTTTTTTTAATTAGAAGATAAAATCCTTTTGCTGCATCACTTATATATACAGAAGCAAAAGAGTGAAAGGAAGAGAATTGAGGTGGTTAAGGTTATCTGTTTCGCTTTTTGATTCATATAAGTCTAAGGGGGGAGTGTCTGAAGTTTCCCATTAAGAATTTTATTTATTTTAGTCCCAGTTATTTTACTGTGCCACCATTGATGAGATTTGTGGCAGCATTAATCATTGTCTATACATTGTAGGTTTTCGTAGTGTAGTCCCAAATGGAGTCTTTTGTCACTCCAAGGTTGTCGGTTAGTATTATCTGTATATAGAAAGATACTTACTCACATGTCCCTGGATATGCCTTTGTATTAATCTGTATATTGGCAATCTACGGAATTGCAATTGGGAGTAAATCTGAAATGTAGCTGAATTATGCCCCAATAGTTCACTCACTGGCCCTAAAGGGTAGCGACTGCGGGTTTCCCTTGACATAAAAAAAAAATAGTTCACTCACTGGCCCTAAATGCTGACATTAGTATGACTCATGATACAACACATGTTGTGATATTAATTGCTGCAGAGCTTTGGGACCTGATGCCCCATCGTGGCATGCCTGCTCCATTTTGCAGCCAATTATGGTTCATAACTTTTGTGTCTGCTTTTTATTGTATGCATGAGCTGGTTCTAGTTTGTCTTTCCAATGATGCTTAAGCCGAAATGGGAGAGTTTTACCCCTTTTTTAACTTTTACCTTTTGGAATTCAGTAATAAAATTAAGAATCTTTTTATGGCAGGTCTTTCTGTGGATGGTGATTCTCAGGGCGCTGAACGGCTCTTTGGGGCACTTTCAGCTTATATGTGGCCTGGAATGATCTTGAAGTCTGGTGATAAGATTACTGAACCTTCATTACCTGAACACCAAGGTTTTACAATATGGTCAATGATGAAATATATCTTTTTCTTTTTTGAGGGTCTATTCAATTGACATAACATTTTTATTCCCACGTTTCAGAGTTGTCAGATGAAGAATCTGATTATGAACTTGAATATGAAATCTTATCTGCTGGCTCGGCTGATCCCTGGGATGACACAGATATAGGATGGGTATCTGCAGATGCTCCCGTTGCAAGCACTGGAACCGAGGGATCAGTTCCCAATGGAAAGAGCGAAATCGGGTTAATTAAAGGAGAAATGCAACCCTCATCTTCTACATCTCTAATGGAAGGAGAAAGTGACAGAAAAGAACTGCCCAGAGCAGATGCAGCTGATGGTGATTCAGAGGATGATAAAGGAACAACATATGATTTTGAGAATTTGGAACAGTTAATGTCCGAGATTGGGAATGTCCGAGACAGCTTAAGGTTAATGCCAGACTTCCAAAGGAGGGAAATGGCTGCAAATTTGGCAATGAAAATGGCTGCCATGTTTGGTGATAGCAGTGGAGATGAAGGAGGTTTAGAATGATAGGAGAAGCCATTTAAAGTTCACTGATCACGAATGCCTCAGTTTCACTTGTTGTAGAGCTGTTCATAGACTAAAGGAATCTCATAAGCACATTGTGCATTCATGTCAAGTGATATCGACAAGATACTTTATCAAAAATATCTGCTATAAAATTTACGGATCTAATTGTGTTTATGATGCAAACGCAGCAGTGTTTACAAGTCCTAACAGGTGATTGGAGATGGTAGAAATGATTTTAGCTTGTTCAGGCTTCTACAGAAGTTCTTTAGATTTCCTTGCCAGAAGCGATTTTGTGTAATACTAGCAAGAGTAATATATTATGTTATGAGAATCAGTTATTGCTATATTTCTTGAACTTCTGGTTATGTTGTGAGAATCAGGTGTCTTCTCTTGTTGACACACCCAAGAGCAAACACAGCGGTTCTGACTTCTGAGGCTGGTGGTACTTTCAAGTCCACTATTTCTTTCACATCATGTAGATGGCTTGGACATTTCAAGAATGGTCCTCGCAGAAAGTTTGGCATTGAGGGACACGATATTCTGATGCAAGAACAGGTACTATGCTGCTTCTTGTCTCAACATAAGTTATCCATGCCCGGTATTTATACAATCTCATGAGTACTTTACATGCACTTAACAATTGTTAGATAGTACACATTGGAATTATCAGACTAATCAGGTAAACTAGTGTAGTTTGTGTTCCCATGGTTTCTGGTGTCATGTAGAGGCAAAACAAAAACCAGGATTATGAATAGGATATGTGTCACTCATTTCTATCTTGCACGTTGCTATAAATACGTACTTTCTGCAATAGTTTTTTGGTTTGGAAGCTGTGAAACTGCCACTAGTGGATGGAAGTGATGAGGAAGCCATGAAAAGAAGCTTTAGTGCAGGTCTTATTCACCCAGATATAGGAGGTCATAGGGTGGAACTGATATATCTCCTTCACTTTTTCCATCTTATCTCCTAACCCTTTTTACACATGGAATGTCTTCTACTTGTTCTAGTGGTTACTTTGCAATATTAGGAGTGTCAAACTATCCGGTTGGGCTGAATTTGGGCGGGTCAAAATAGACCGAGTTAATGACCTACCCAAACGTCGGCTGAAATGAGCTAAATAATGGGGTATAGCTCAATGGCTCAACCCCATTCGGTTACTTTGGTTCATTGCTTTTTAGGAGAAATGGGATTGGACTCATAGACTCGATTGAATTTAATAACTTTAGTTTAAATCTTATATCCGGTTTAAGAAATCTATTGACTATATATGTATTACTCTTACTTTTAGGGTCCAATAACCATTCCGAATTCATAATTTTAATTTCTGACTCTGCGTAAAAGCATCCTAAGCTTTGAGTGATCAACAACTCTTGGTTTAGTAATAACAACGCAACACATACAACATCATCCTCTAATAACTATTATTGAAGATTGCAGATATTTATCGAATATCAACAAGGCTTCTATTAAACACATTTGAAGAGAGGCGAATTAATGCGCGCAACATTAGACTAAAAATTATTTTTTTTGTCTTTTTCATTGTACCAAAATGAAAAATAAATACGTAAAACAAAAATGAAAATGAAAAAAAAACTCAATATTCTTCGTCCCCTCCAACAGCCATAATTTCATTTTTGTCACTTTCTTACACTCCCATCATAATCACGAGGAAAGTATGCCTTATCCCTCGACCTCATGCGGGGCCCGTTTCCATCACTGGAAAAAAACAACACCGTTACCAATTTACACTTATCACGATGCTCCGGCCGGCGACTTTTTCATATTAACTCCGTTTACTGTTTACCTACTGGAAGTTGTAGACTACCCCGGCGTTAAAATTTGACCTCCGTCGGAGGATTCGCCGGAAATTGCAGGAACTTCGCCGCACTTCCGGCACCGAGCACGAGCAACGACGAGAATCTGCCGGCAGGAAGGACACGACGAGTTCGTCAAAAGCCACGTGTCCACACACTGGAGGTGAAACCGGTGGCCACAATTCGGCAACACTCGAATTTCATCTCCCTCTACGTACTCCACCAGACAAATCGCGCACTCCGCCGCGAACGGCAGCTCACCGTTCGACGGATCATACTTAAATTTCGGTAAATACTTGAGAACTTTCTTCTTCAATCCTTTATTCTTCACCGGCGGTGGATTTTCCGGCGGGTCCCGCCGAAGCCAAGTACAACGAGCTACTACGATGAGTCCGGAGACACAGATTACTGCACAGAGTAGAGCAGCAAGTATAACGATGAAGTCGGACTCCGCTGCCGTGGCTGACGGTGGCTCCGCTTCTTCCGCCGCCGGCGAAGTGGAGGAGGAGTTAGAAGTTAGCAGAAATCTAAACCGGCGAGTCATAATTTAGAAAGAGATGTAATAATTGAGAGGTTAGGGTTTTCAATCTTAAAAAAAAGGTTGAAATGTCGTTATATATATATGTGGAGTAGTTGGACTGTTTGAAACTAAAAGTTAGTTTGATGTCGTGGCGAAGTTATGAATTTTGTTAAGAGTATTTAAAACATTAATATAAGTAAGATGTTCGAGTGACCATCCTGTAATTGTGTTACTGGAGTTATGCCACTAGTTGGATGTACGTATAGAGCTAGATATTTTTAAGTTGAAAATTTGTTGAAAACGATTTTTCTATCCTAAAAGGATAATGTTTCTTTTTGTCTATTTTTCTTTCTTCAAATTTTAATTGTGGAATTGTGTTGAGCATGTTATTGTTATGACTAATGTAAAATAAAAGCTAAGTTGGAAAGATACGGATGAGTTTGATTTTATTATCATGTAAAGAAAGTGAATATTGTGCTAATTTTAATGCTAAAAATTAGTTCATGAGTTAAGTATTGTGCAATGTAATGGTAGGAGGCAACACTTTCATTTCACGAATCAATATGAGATATTTAGGGTGACGATTATTTTTGTAATAAGGCGCTTAATTTTTTTTTGAATTATATATATATATATTATTTAAAAGAGTGATTGGTTGAAGAAAAACGATCAGATATATCATATCACGTATAATTCACTTGGCTCAAATTAAGAGAGAAATATTTTAAAATATGAGACATTCTAACACTTCTAAGTTTTACTATAACATTTTGTTGTATACCAAAAGTTAATTTGGTAAAAACAAAATAATTTTGTGCCAACATTTACAATTTGAAACAATTTAAATTTGAAGTCTTTTTTTGTTTAAACATTCTGCATTTGAAAATACTAGTCTGATTAATTCATATAAATTATATTCGTCAATTAAGTTTGTTTAATAATCGTAAACTTTTAGTTTGATTCAATTTTTTTTATGTAAATACATATCAAAGTTTTATTTTACTGGATTGAAGAGCAATTAATCATTATGATCTTAGAAAAAAATG
The DNA here is from genome assembly GCA_029582725.1 of Solanum chiquidenum. NCBI lineage: Eukaryota > Viridiplantae > Streptophyta > Magnoliopsida > Solanales > Solanaceae > Solanum > Solanum chiquidenum. The sequence goes on along the minus strand of JAJOOS010034777.1, from coordinate 506 downwards.
TAGATTCCTTTTTTATCCTCCTATATTTCCGTTGACCTATTTATGTTGTAGAAAATCAATTTGAAAAGTTTACAGTCACTATTAATAATAATCTCATTTTCAAGACTTGAATTTGACATAATTAAGGACGAATGAGTTTTCGCTATTTCACACTACCTTTTGATAGTATAAAGTTGAATTTTTAAATAGAGATAAGTGTCAAAAACACACCTAAACTATTTCATTTTTTTGAGTTTCATACCTAAACTATTGAGAGTGTGAGTTTCATACCTAAACTATCACTTTTTAGTTTGAGAAACACACCTCAGTGGTGTGTGTAATACACTCTCTCTTTTATTTGAAATTTTTTTGACACATGGCATTCAACATGGATAAAATATTCCACCTTGACAAAAATTAAATAATAAACTATTAATATAATTAAAGATTAAAGTATTACTATCCATAAAAAAATATTTTTTTCAAACAATAAAATTTAAATTTTCTTACCCCACTCCACCTCCTCC
>JAJOOS010034776.1:0-15631 GCA_029582725.1 Solanum chiquidenum | reverse complement strand
CCCGTTAATTAATGTTGAATGTACTTCCGCGACCGATGAAGTGTGATGACAAGTTTGAGAGGCTTGTTTGGGGTTCCTTCGGGTTCCTCATTCGCCATGTCACGTCTAGGCCCTAGGCTTGGGTCGTGACAATGAAAGTCTCACATACCTCTTTAGGGATCAACCCTTGGCGAAACAACTTTGATTTCACAAGGAATCTCCACGAACACTTGACTTTTCTCCTCTATTCTCCTCTTGAGTTCTTTCTCCAAAAGCTCTAGCGTTCTTTGGTAAAGCGTAAACTGACCTAATTCTGTTTAGATACCAATTAAACTTCTAAAAATGAAATAAATTAATTAGGCATGGAAAATATCAAAATACCCCGTAAAATCCAGTTTTGACTTTTCTTATCTAGACAGCCCAACTTCAAATGGGCATATCTCCCTCATACGAACTGGAAATCGAGCAAACTCGGTGGCGTTGGAAAGATAATTCAAAGATATTTCCTACGGAATCTTATAGAACACCTAAATCATACTGATCTATGATTTATGGTCATTTGAAGTTAACCCAAAACTCATACTTCGCTTAACTTGGTCAAACTTTCCAAATATGATTATTTCCAAAATGGTTTCTTTTTAATTCTAGCTCTTTCTCGTTATTTCAAATATCAAGGTGTTACACCAAGTTCCTATGGTCAAACGCATGTGAGCATAACATCTAAAATATTAAACTTGGACCATTAGGGTCATAACCTGAATAACAACTCATATAGACAAAGGTAGAAAAGCCAAAAATGATAAAGTACTAGCTGGCTGACGAGGCTGAAATTGAGGACATACACGCATACATACATACCTATGCATGCCAAGCCTATGTGGCTGGAAATTGGAAGCTGCAGAAAGAAACCCAGAATATTATATCCACAATAGCCTCTATGAGTGTCATAAGCATTGGTCGAGACAAGGCCCCAACTATACCCAAATTGTACAACAAAAGTAAACATCAGGTGAGAGCTTTAGGAAGAGGTGGATCTTACCAACTCACAGATGAACCCCGAATCCTAGTGGAGGGGTCAATTAGAATCCCTACCTGGACCTGCATGCATGAAACAAAAATGCAGCGTCCCCACGCAATGGGACGTCAGTACTGATAAAATTGTACTGGTATGTAAGGCGATATATATGCAAATGCATGTCATACCCAACCAAGTTCTAGCAATAGTGGTGCCTTCTGATAGCGAACCGACATCATATTCGCTAACTTGTGTCCATTTGTGTCTCATACGTATAAATATAGGCAATAGGTCCCATACCTTCCGATTATAGCTCAGAAGTAGAATGCATAGCTTGTAATGTCATGGATTCGTAATGAATTTGTGTTACCTGAATCATGTTGCCAATCTTGGCTCATTGGTACTCGTTTCCTCATAATCTCGTAATCACTTTCGTATCACATGTAAATATCTCGTATAACCATATGCTTGTAGATTAAACTAGAAAACTTAAATCAAATTACGAAAGGTAACTTAAACCTGAGAATGTTCATAAAGATCTTAAGGTGCTTCACCTAGTTTTTACATATGTTTCCTTTGTAATTTGTAAAAGAAAGTATTTCCAAAAAAACATGTCCTTTAGTAGTTTAAACATACGAGTTACATTTAAGAGTTTCAGAAATCGACATATTATTTTTAAGTTTTTCAAAAAAGAAGAAAGTAGCGAGGAAGGAGGACTGATTTCAAACTCTTAATGTTCCTCCCTAATATTCTAAGTTACAACACCTAAAGAAGAAGAATAATATATACCCACAGACCTACAGTCAAGGGAATCGACAAAATGACACATAGACGCCGAGTAACCTATATAACCGAACGAGTGGAATATCAACATAATGGAGTCACAAAAATACATCAGTTGCAATCCCAATGCCTTTCACAGAAGGTCCTTCTAACAATAGAATACTAAAACAACCTTTAAAGATTTACGATTCTAAAATTTATGCTCAAAGGAAGTAACGCTTAGCCTTAACATACCTCAATTCTGGATCTTGTGGTATTAATGCGGACTGTACCCCTTCCTTAGAGTATGTAATCTACATGAAATCATGTCACACAACCATTACAGATAGAATATTAACACGTCAGGGTCAGAGTAGCAATTTAGAGATTAGTAGAAGAGTGATTAGCTCGCCGGACCCTTTTTAAATGCATGCTTCACTACATTTTCTTCTCCAAATTACAACTCCAAATTAATGACATAACATACATTTTTGCAGCAGCTATTAACAAGTGGACGCCTACGCAATAGTCAACAACAACCAAATACAGTATGCCTGCACAACATTAGAAACTCGGAGTATCGCCACACCCCTCTTTTCCAACCCCGAAATAACCTCAACCAAATCCCAACCACAAATCTTCAAACCATTAAAGCCAGAAAAAATATATGTAATACAGTCCTATAATTGTTCAATATAACCATAATAACTCAAACTCACCGCTTCCGATCACCATCCTGTGAGTTTGTCCAATAGTTACATTTGGAATCATGTTTTTTTCTTCATAAGCAATAAGTGGTTAATAGGGCAAAAACTTCACTTAAACTTGATCGAGCTTATAGTATTTTAGCATGTCTTGTCAATAACAAATAGTCTCCTTAAACACAAGATGTTGAACCAAGAAGAAACAATTTGAAAATTCCAATGCATAATAGAACCAATGTTCCACTAATTTATCTTACAATTAAATACTCATATATACTTCTTCTTCTCTTCTAGGCTCATATAAACAAGAACCACACACACAAATAATTTCTAAAAATTCCAGAAACAACAATATCAGAAAATACTTCAAAACAGCCCAACATCACGTAACTATTCAAATACGGTGTTTCCAGCCGTCTATTCGTGTTCTTGCTTATATAGCATAGCTATAACTTTGACTCACTCAATAAAATGAAGGGTGAAAATTATTACCTCCCAACAGCAGCAATACCACCTAAAACTGAGACTCCTTCACCGTGAAGAATCCTTCAAATCACAACCAACGAGAAGGAAAGAAGTAACACAATCTCTATGAATGTTCTGAGGGTGAAACCACGTTGAAATCTTGTAGATCTTTGCTTGGATGATAGGTTAACCTTTAGAGAGGATTTAGGGAAGATTTATTCTTATTTTGGTTGAAAAAGATGAGATAAAACGAAGAAGAAATCAGATCTTATAAAGCTAAACCGATATAGGAGCTAGGGGCCCACCTTCACGTGCCTGCTTGTGCAGTCTCACTAAAATCCAAATATCTCCCAATTCTGAAGTTGTATGGACAAATGGTTTAGTGCATTGGAAAGTAGACGGGTAGACCTTTGATTTAGTGTATTGGGATTCTTCTAAAACTTTATAGATTGGGAGAAACACTCCGAGATATTTAACCCAAATTTCAAAAAAAATTATCAAAGAAACTTACTCTAACTTTTGCCGACTTTTTATTTCCCAACTTGGTTGATATCAAAACTTAACTTACGATCATTGGGAGAATATATCACCTTATAAAACATCCTTTTTAGCATATAAGACACTCTTTATCTTACCCCCAAAGGTACTGGATAACTTGAATTCCGAACGGGCGTGGTGTTAGAAGAGACATTCTTTAACTCGAACTTGTTTAAGGGCCTCCTTGACCCATAACGTTAGTTTAATTCTTTGATTTTTCTTTACCTCCCCTTTGCAACCTTATTCTCCTGAAATAATACAACAAGTCATATAAGTCTCATACACTCATGCAATGATACGCATAATATGCGAAAGAACCACGGGGTCTCACACTTATACAACTAAAAATTATCCTAAGTTATATATTCGAGAGATAGTTTGACTTCGTTGTTTTCCACTTTCTATTATTTCAGATAGAGGTGCTCAATTTACAGAAAGTTTTTGGAGGTCTTTCCAGAATGGATTAAGGACTCAGGTTATCCTCAGTATAACATTTCATCCACATTCATATGGGCAGGTCAAGTGCATTATTCAAACATTCGAGGATATGTTATGAGGATGTGTGCTAGATTTCAAGGAAAATTGGGATGATCATTTGCCCCTTATCAAGTTTGCATATAACAATAAATTCAATGTGAGTATTCAAATGGATTCTTATGAAGCTATATATGGGAAAAAGTGTAGATTACCGATATGGTTCAAGGTTAGGGAAGCTGAATTGTAAGGGCCTAACTTAGTTAATCAGGTAGTGGGGCAGGTGAAGTTGATTCAGAATAGATTATTGATGCTCTAGTGTAGAAAAAGTCGTATACTAATGTACGTCACCAAGAATTGGAATTTCCTATTGGTGATTGGGTGTTTTTTAAAGTTTCTACTATGAAATACATTATGAGATTTGGTACGAAAGGAAGCTTAGTTCGAGGTTCATCAAACCATATAGAATCATACATAGGATATGCCATGCGCTTGAGGTACCCTTAGAGCAGGAGGTAGTCCACCTAGTGTTCCACGTATCAATTCTACGAAAATGTGGGGGGGGACCCTTTGCATATCATTCCCATTGAGGATGTTCAAATTTTGAAAGACCTATCTTACGAGAAAATATCAATTGCCATTCTTGATCGTCAAATCTGGAAGCTCAAGACCAAAGAGGTACCCTCGGTGAAGGTGTTATGGAGAAACAACAACAATGACTAAATAACAATGGAAGCCGAGGAAGAGATGAAAAGAAGTACCCCAAATTATTATTCTGATTTGATGTTCATAGAACATTTCTACCCTTGCAAGTTTACTTCTAAATTCTAGATACTAATCAGATCATTCATTATTATTTATATTTAAGTTGATATTCATATTGGAGGAACGACAGACCGGTATATGAGATGAAGTGAGTTATTTCTTAGAGGTTTTGATGTCTTTAAGAATGTGATAAAAAAATGAGACAAGTACATGTATAATTGGGTTTTAATTTTTTCTTGGAACTTGAATTATGTATTGTATCACTCGATGAGGTGCGTTATTGAATTTTCTGAGGTTTAGGTTTCCCTTTTTTTTTTAATAGTCCATTTTGTAGAGGAAATTTTGTTGAAATTTCAAAAAAGTTCTAAAACTTAGCCCAGAGAAGAAGAATTTTTGTTTGAAGACAAATGTTCCTAAGGGGAGAGGGATGTGACATCTCATAAATGCTAAAATACCCCATACCTTAAAGTACGTGTGTGACTTATAAATGTTGATGGATTAGTGTTAGATTAGGAGAATAAGGTTTTAAATGAGTGATCATATAAAGGAATACTTCTATTACGTTACCATAAGTGTTAGACTCAGGTTGGACACAAAATAAAGCCTTGGGACAGGCATATCTCCTAATACATAAGGGGTTAGAGGACCTATTATATATCGCTTTAAAGAGATTTCAGTCTAGTTTTAATGAACTAAACCTCTCATCAATCTGACTTTAGAGTAAAAATATTTGCGTGTTTTACTACAGATTGTGTAGAGGCAAAACTTGGTCACGATAGGCATGTGAATTGCACATGTTAAATCGGTCTATATGTTTATATTCAAAAAGTTATATGTATTAAATTAATCATATAAAATTCATAAGTCATTTTGGGAACTTCTCCTTGCCGGTTTTTTAACCCTCTTCTCATCTAAATCCCTAGATAAAGAATCAACCATGAATTAAGTGTTGTTCTACAACCAATCCTAAAATTCACTCAAGCTTTGAAATGAAGAGACAACCCTCCCTCTTCGCTAACAATAGCTTAAGGATCAATATTTTTCTTCAATTAAAGTATGACCATATACCCTACTCTCATACATCTGACACTTTGAATGTTCTATCGATATTCTACGGGTAGGACTCATGAGACGGCAATACAAAGTTGTGAGTCCAAGTTTCTCACGTTTTGATTGATTTATTTGGAAAGGAGGGAGTGTGCGGATTGGTCTGGTGACTTATGGTTAATGTTTTCATTCATTTAAGTGTAATGTATTTCTTTTAGTTATACAAAGGATTGAATATTAAGAACGCCGATTGATTCGAATGTCTTGTAAGCTTACGCACATCACGTGTTTATTGAATTGACAACATGACTTGGAGGTGTAGTGTAACTGTTGGAAATTGCATTGTCATTGACTATTGATTTAGATTGAAGGAGCAAAGGATCATTCAACCGTTGTGATATGGTAAAGTACTTGAATCAATGTACATAAAGGCAATTCCAAATAAGTTTTTCACGAATCATCGTTTTAGCGATATTTATCTAGAAATGAGTTAAAGGAAGTGTTATAAAAAGGTACTCCACTCCTTGAGATCTATTGGCTTTATACACTCTTGGTTTGTTGATACCTTTGTATGACCTACTCATAGAAATAAAGGAGTTCATATGACTTTATTATGTTGCGACGTATTGAGGCCATAGAAATTGAGCTTGTCATTGAAATTGTTATAGAAAATTAGAACATGCCACATTAAGAACTTAAGTAAGGAATTATTTGCTTCCCTTGGAATGTATTCATAATTTCATATATGTCTTGATTGATACTCCATCAAGATCGAGCTTATACCTTGTTAACACTTGTTACAAGTGAAAATAAATCTTGTTTGTTGGATATTCAAAATTCTACTCCAGTCTTGAGCAAATATATATATAAAGAGTATATTTTTTTTAATATTGTTGAGTAATCATTTTCTTGATCTCAAAAATTACTTGTCAAGCATTATATTGAGGGTATGATTAAATGTTTCGGAAGTTTTACTCATGCCTAAAGAATTTTGAGTTACTTATATTTTCCTTGTATGTATAGAGAGCTTGTCACAAATACACCATTTAGCTATTAGAAAGTGGGTGATGGCATTATACGACATATTGATGAGTCAGAGATTTTGACTCATTTGAGGCCTTTTAGTTTAAAAAATAGCGACAACAATGCCTTTTTATGTCCATATTTGATGGTTAATTGTTGTTTTATAGCTATGAAGGCTTGAGGACAAGACAAGGATGAAATCCTGCAAAAAGAGGCCAAAACATAGAAAAAGAATGAAAACGTGAAATTGATGATCGACGAAGGCACTTGGTGACTCACCAAATGTGTCAGACCTCACTGAAAATGGCAGAGTTTTCTACTAAAAATCTCAAGTCAGGTCGGTGAGAAGAAGAAACAAACGGTGATCCGCCGAACTCTATCGGCGAGATATATCTGCTCGCCGAAATTGACAAAACAACTAAGCTAATTTGAAGGCCAAAAAGTTGAGCATAGGTGATAGTCGTTGACTTGGCGAATGTGAACGGAGAGCTCCATCAGGCTCGCCAACTGCGGTTCAAACACCTAAAGCCTTAAGCCAATGAAGAAAGAGCGAGAAGAAGAACAAGTTGGTGACTCGGTGAGTGAACCTCACCGGCTGAGTCACGTATTGAAATTTTGGTTGAGTTTTGGAGAAAGTATAAATAGCTGAGAAGAAAGAGAAAAATCATCTTACACTTTCTGAAATTAGAGTACAATAGAACTTTCAAATGTCTTGAGTATCAAGCAAGCATGTAATCCACTTTTTCGGTGGAATTTGGAATTGGGTTTCTACGTTTGAAGCTGTAAACCAGCAATTTCTGAGAATGTTTGTGGTATAATTTCTTTTAATTTCAACATGATTAGCTAAAACTCTGATTCTAGGGGTGTGCAAGTGGAGTTGGGGTTTGATTAATTTAGTGGAACTTTCTATATTGCTCTATTTTACATTAGTTACCATGGATTCAAATTGATTGTCATGTGTTCATTTATTAATTAATGTTGCAAACTTGATTCTACTATAGATCTTCATGTATTGCTTGAAAAAGGTTACATGAAGTGGGTAATTAGTTTGATGCTTGCATATTAGATTTGAATTCCTTGTTTACTTGAGAAAGGAAGTTGAGGTTTCATCTCTAAATGCTAGACTTGTTTGAAAGAGAAGATCTATGTTAAGGCATTGGATTGCTTAGTAGATTTCACATGGGAGTCTTGAAAAGAGTTCCTATGATAGGCATATTGTGATTGAGAAGTGCAATGTGTGCATTAGATTAATCTAGTCTATCCATGAGTAACTAATGTTATTGAGCAATCACATCGATCCACTATCTGAAATCGATACTCGCTTCCGCACACTCCTAGATTGCCACTCTGCTTGCTTGCAAAACATTAATTTTACTTTACTTTGTCAAAATTGGTTACTAAATCATCATAATTTGATATTTGGAATTCATCCACCCTTGTTATTGTTGTGACGAAGATATGAAAAGGAAAATCTAAAAATTAAAGAACACCAAGTTTACTGTGGAAAAACCCTTCAAACCGAAGGTAACACCCACTGGATCGACAAGATCCAAATTTTGTCACTATAACAATAAGAGAGATACAAATATTCTTCTAATGGATATACAACAAGTGCCAAAACAGAACAAACAATAGTTACATCAACAAAAGATAAATAGAGAGAAACACCACCCAAACTCAGCTGATGTTCGAGACCTAAAACAGGATCCTGATGACCTCCGAATCCGATCTTCACCATGCAAATCAACCACCGAGATGTTAGGAACACTCAGTCAAAATTTCATCCCGATCCAATGGTTAGTTAATCAAGAAACATGATCTGAATGTTGTTGGTCGGAGAAAAAGACTGCAGCAAAAGAACTTTTTTTCTTCTCTCTTCTCTCTTCTCTCTTGTTTAAAGCTCTCTCAAAAACCTCTCTTATGTCCTACTGCCTTTCAAAGACAATACTAATGAGCAATTGAATTATTCTCTCAAGACCATCCTCTATTTATAGAGTTGTGCTTTTCCTTACAAAGCCAAAACCAACTCCAAATAGAATTACTATTCCAATCCTTTTCCTAATAGAATTGGAAACCAAATAAAGAGAATAATTCCAATCCTTTTTCAAGTATGACTAGGCCATGGGCCTTTGGCTGGAACATTGACCATACCCCAATACCATCTCCCTACAATGGATTAGATCATATTTGACTTCATAATTGAATTCTTTCATATACCACTCCATGTTGGATTCAACCCCGACCTCATATGTTGGGTTATTATATTGCTAATGATAACTTATTTGTTAAATGGTTTTATGAGAAATTTGAGCATTACCACATATAAATACATACACCACTGTACAGATTATCTATTGGGCGACGTTACATATATACCCACCGATCTGATTATCGGTTGGGCTATGTTATGCATTTACACCACTGAGTTATAATTAGCGGGAAATGGCTATATAGATATATATACATATATACATACCGAGTTGGGTGAGACCCTCAGTAGAACTTGAGCTTTTGGTTGTTTTCCTGATATGGCCTTCAGGTTTTAAGTTGACTCTATCCCTTTATTTTATTGCATTAGAGTACATGGTTATCTTCTTTTCTAACGTACCAGTACATTTCATTCATATTGATGCTCGATTGCCTGGGCGTACTGCATTTCATGCTGCAAGTTCAGACAAATATTTTGAGTTAGGTTATGCATATGTATAGTTGATGGGTAGACCAGAGTCCTATCTCGGCTATTAGATTTTCTATTTACTCGTAGAGGCTTGTAGAAGTGTGATATATATATATATATATATATATATTTTAGGGTATGGCCTAGACGGCCTTGTTGATAGTTGTCTATTATGATTTTGTCCTTGCCGGCCTTGGGTTGCTTACTTCTTGTAGTGTTTTTGATTGCTATATTTAAGACCTTGTTGGTCTCAGATATCCTACATTTTTAGTAGAGATGTACATAATTTCGGTTCTCTCAGTCTTTGGGGGCTTCGGGTGCTAGTCGTACCACCCCTGGTTCGGGGCATGACATTTCATACACAAAATAAATATTTTTGAAGGAGTATGAATGTGTTTACGTTCACAAAGATATCTTGACTTTTAAAGATATTATTACGTGTTGAACTAACTAACTAATTAAATAAAAAAAACAGAAAGAGTGACCAACAAATTATCTAAGCCTTTAATGTTTCTCCGGTACTTATGTCATTCATCCATACACAATTGTACTGGATGGGATCTTTCCCCCACAAATTAGATAGTTGCCAACAAACGTTGTATATGTAAAATTCAGTAAGTTTACATAAAAGAATAAGGTCATTGTAATAATTTAAGATTCGTTTAATTTTATAACTATATATATGAATATTAATGGAATAATGTTCTCAATAAAACTGCTAATATTTATTGAAAGAAAATGTTCGGAGAACACCAAAGAAGTTGAAAAACTCATCATAAAGATCGTTGTTGCTAAAATGTCCATCTGCCTCACACTCCCTTCTAATATAAGCAAGGCAACCTTCTCCAAATTTGAATCATGAGAGTTAAATTTTATCAAATGAAACTTTTTATATATGTTATCGAACGAGGATGGATACAAAACTAGTTTTTTCCACAATCTAGTTAGAATTACATTCTTGTTTTGTAGGGGTGAACTAATCTTGAATTCTCATCTCTGAATTCAAAGTAATTGATAGGACTATTGAAGGAACTGGTTCTCTAGTGTTGGTTATTTTCAGAACTAAGGATATTAGAAAGGAGAGAAGTTTGAAGAACAGAAACAGTAGAACATCTTTTATTTATCTTCAGGTTACCTTTATAAGACCTGGAAGTTAATAGAAAGCAGTAAACAGTACACGACTAGCAGATTCCCTAACTCACTAACTAACTCCTAAATAATAGGAATAGATGACTAACAACTAATTTTCTAAGTCGTACTTAATATAAAGTAGTAAAAGTAAATTAACTGTAGTTGAAAAAAGCAAATTCCTAACACTCTCCTTGCTTTGGAAACTGCAAACTCCAATTTTTTGTCTGAGAAGCTCAAACTTGGTGACTGGTAAAGGCTTAGTGAATATATCAGCCTGTTGTTTTCCGTCTTGCAGTAGACAAGAGTTATATCTCCTTCTTTTTGCACTTCTCTGAAGAAAAAAAATTGATTTTGAAGTGCTTAGTTCTTCCATAAAACACAGGATTGTGAGATATAGCTATTGTTGTTTCATTGTCCACGAACACTTCAATGCTTCCAGTCGGTTCCATATGAAGATCAACAAAAAAATTCTTTAGCAACAATGCTTGATTTATTGCTGATGTAGCTACCACAAACTCAGCTTCGACAGTAGATTGAGCCACAATATTTTATATCTTACAACTCCATGAGAATATTCTAGAACCAAGACTAAGAAAGTACCTTGAAGTACTCTTTGAATCATCCTTGGAACCGCCCCGATCATTGTTGTAGTACCCACAAAGTTTCATAGGTTGACTCTTTTAAAACATGACTTCATAGGTGATGGCTCCTTTGATGTATCGAACAACTCCTTTGGCTTCCTACAAATGCAATTCATAGGGGCAATGCATGCACCTTGATAAAACACTTGCAACATACAATATATGAGGTCTTGTTTCTGTGAGAAATGAAACTTTTGAAGATTGTCTCCTCCACCTTTTCGGATCTATCATCTTTACTTAGTTTTTCTTTTTGGTTCATGGGAGTACTAATCTCTTTGCAATTTTTCATTTTTTGAAGTTATTGAGAATTTCCTTTGTGTACTTTTTCTAGCAAACGAAAAACTCATCTTTTCCTTGTGTAATCTCCATTCCAAGGAAATATGTCATAAGACCAAGATTAGACATTTCAAAATCTTGCATCATATCTTTCTTAAACTAATCAATTAGCTTTTCACTACTCCTTGTAATCAAAAGGTCATTCACATAAATAGAAACAACAAAAATCTCACTACTATTGTGTTTAACATACAATGAGAATTTTGAAAAGCTCATTTCAAAATTGAGAACGAGCAAATAATCATCTATTCGACTATACCAAACTCTTGGTGCTTTTTTTAAGCCATAAAGAGTTGTATATAGTTGATAGACTTTATCTTCCTTCCATCTACAACAAACCTTTTAGGTTGCTCAACATAAATTTCTTTTTCAAGAAAGCCATTAAGAAATACTAATTTGACATCCATCTAATGCACTTTCCAGCCACGTTGTGCAGAACAGTTATAAGCAATTTGATTGCGTCAAGTCTAGCAACTGGAGGAAAAGTGTCAGAATAATCTACACCAAAAATATGCGTATGACCCATAACTAAAAGCCTTGCTTTATGCTTATTTTTTTGAACCATCAACATTTAGCTTAGTTCGGAACACCAGCTTGACCCCAATTACCTTTCTACCTTGAGATTTGTCAACAAGTTGTCACGTATTTTTTTTCCGATCATAAATATATCCTCCTACATTGCATTTCTCCACTTGGGGTTATTGAGAGTATCTTTAGGGTTAGAAGGTTCACGAATAATAACATTGCCTCTCTCGTATATATTAGAGAGCAATTGATTTCCCCTAATTGGTGGATCATATTCCCTTTCATTTAACCATGAGCTTGTTTTCTGGACGTAATTCCTTGACTCATCCCAATCCAATTCTTCATTCTCCATGAAGTGGACATCTCTTCTAATAACTATCCTCTCACCTTCAGGTTGAAAGATTTTGTACACCTTTGAAACATTACTATATCCAATGAAAATGTTTGGGGCAGTCTTCTTGTTCAGTTTGTCCCGTTTGACCTGAGGAACATAGGTAAAAAAAAAGACAACCAAACACTTTAAGAAAATGCAACGGAGGCTTGTACCCATACAATGCTTCAAAAGGAGTTTGATCTTTTGTAGCTTTTGAGGGAAGTAGAGATTTCGTAAAAATACAACTGTAATTGCTACCTCTACCCGAAACAACTTTTGCAAATTCTTTTCGTGCAACATACATCTTGACATCTCCATAATAAATCTGTTTCTTCTCTCACTAACTTCATTTTGTTCTAGAGTATAAGGAGCAGTAAGTTGATGTTATGTCCCTACTTCCTCACAAAATAGACCAAACTGATGAGAAGGTACTCCTTGCCATTGGCAAATCGTAAAATCTAAATTTTACAGCTACTTTCATTTTCCAACTTTCTTTTGAACTTCTAGAAAATGCCCTTGACCTCTGATTTAAACTTAAGAAAATAAATCCAGCACATTTAGGTCAAATCAACAATTAAAACAATGTAGTATAGACTATCTTTAAGTGAAGGAGTCTTTAGGGGTCCTCCAATATCAGTGTGAACTAGTTGCAACTTTCTTGTTGCTCTCCAAGTTGTCTTTGAGAATGAAAGTCTACTTTGCTTTTAAAATTGACAAGCCTGACAATTTTTGGATATCGCTCCCAGTTTAGAAAGATTCTCAGCTATCACCAATTCTTGCATTTTGAGAAGCCCTTGATAATAATAGTGTATGAGTTTCTTATGCCATAACTCAAATGCATTTTCTCTCACCGAATACACCACCTATTCTTTATCCAATGGATTTAATGAGAAACTTTTGCCTCTCATTTTTCCTTTAAACAAGTCATGTCCTGAGGCTTCCTTGATCAAGAATTATTTATCTTCGACATATAATTTGAAACCTTTTTATGAAAATTGACCTAACAATTAACAAGTTTTAGTCTAAATCTGGTACATAAAGAACGTCAGAAGCTTTTTTAGTGCCTAATTATGTTTCAATTGTAATGGTTCACATTCCTTTTACTATAATATAACCACCATGACCTATTCTAACTTTTGTAACTCCAATTTGCTTCAAGTATTTAAAGAGCTCTTTGTCATGAGTCATATGGCTTGTGCATCTGTTATCAATCCATCAAGCTTGAATTTAAACATTCCTTGCAATTGCAAAACATGATGCCACTAAGAGTTGATCCTCTTCTTGTTTATCAACAACGTGGGAGTCTGCGTCATGCTGCTGCAATTTATTCTTGCAGATAATTGCTTCATGCCCGAGTTGGTTGCACTTATGCACTTAGCATCCGACATTTTCCAACACTACTTACATGACGCATATCCATTCTTTCCACAATGTTTACAAGGGGGGTAGTTTCCTTGAAGCTACCTGCTTTTCTTTTGTTGTTGTAGCGAGCTGCTCCTTCTCCATTTGTTGGTTGGTTCTTCTTATTTTTTTCATTTTGTATCTTCCACTATCTTCATGCTTGGCCGCCAATGCTTCCTCTCTAATTCCATGTTCTCTCATAACCTTTCTTTGTTTTTAAGCCTATAAGGAATTTAATAATTCCACCAAAGTAATTTTTGACAGATCCTTAGTGTTCTCCAAAGTGGTAGTTGTGGCTTCCAATCTTTCAGGTACAGTAACCAAAATATTTTCGACAATACATGAGTCTTTAAATTCAGAACCATAACCAAGTAATCTTGCCATATTGCCATGTTCATAAGACTATCAGAGTATTCTTTGATGGTTTCCGATTATTTCATCTTGTGTAACTCAAAGTCTCTAATGAGATTCAACACTTGCATATCTTTGATACAATCATATCCTTTATATTCTGCCTTGAGATAATCCAGATGGCTTTTGCTGATAGAGACATAATATGAGTGTAGATTGTTGGGGGAAAAAAGCACACCTTTGCATTAGATTTTCTGGTTTTTATATCCTTGTGATTTTTTACTTGAGACATTGTTGGGTTTCTAGGTAGTGGAAGAACTTCATAGTCTTCCTCGATTGTCTCCCAAATATCTAAAGCTTCGAGATGAACGTCCATTTGCTCTGCCCACATTTGAAAATTTCACCATTGAAGATAGAAGGTGTCATTACCGAGAAACTTGAGCTTTCTTTCATGTTTGATATTTTATTGTTTCTTGTTGTGGTGCTGGAGTCACTTGAAACACTCACTCACACAAATACTCACAGATCCCGCAAGAAAAAGAGGCTTTGTATACCCATTGTTGGTTATTTTCACAATTAAGGATATTAGAAATGAGAGAAGTTTGAAGAATAAAAACAGAAGAACATCTTTTATTTATCTTCAGGTTAATTTTATAATACCTGGAATTGAATAAAAAGTATTAAACAGTACAAAACTAGAAAATTCCCTAACTAACTCCGAAATAATAGGAACGCAAAATGGCCTAAAATACATCATCCACCTATTGACTCTCAAATACCCTTGTTATCCATCTTTGGGTACAATATTGACCACTGTCATAACGGATAATCTAAATAATCTAAATAATTTTTTAAATACGTGATGACCATCTATTGGTTATAACTTAATTACTTAAATTAATTTACGAACCTACCCATTACTAATTAACTACACCCGCCCCAAATTACATTTTACCCACTCACTAAAAAAATACACCCTTTATTCCCAGTATTTCACTTCATCTTCCAACCTTCTTTCTCAATATATTCACCTACAATATCAAAAAATACTACCTAAATACATACATGTATCACCATGTTTTAGAAGGGTCCTTTTTCTAAAAAATATATTTCTCCCATCAAAAGTCTCTTTGTGGTGAAGAGGGGTTTGACAGGCTCAACCAGTCTATAAATAACCCAAAAACATGTAGATTTGTGATAATTATCACTATATGTCATTCAATCTTCTAGTTTTTCATTAGTTAGTTGTAATACCAATAACAGGATACTAAGTAGAAGTTAATCACACAAATTTCAAATATCAATTAATCATATGATAAAAGAGAATTATATTGAAAAAAATCATATAATAATTAATTTAATATAATCTAGAGAGATCCTAAATCTATAGAAATCTGAAACATTTTCTTTTGAGTAAAGGATAAA
>JAJOOS010034775.1:0-16130 GCA_029582725.1 Solanum chiquidenum | reverse complement strand
AAATATATATATATATATATATATATATATATATATACACACACACATACATACAAATGTAAGTATCACTACTTGACAATAACAACAAAAGAAAAAAACGTTTTTTTTTCTTTCTAAAATAATAACTAAGCCCACTTTTAAAACAAGTAGTGATATATACTATTTTTTTTTCATATTGATACAATTTCAGAAATGACTATTTTAGTAAAATTTTCAGTTTTACACAAAATGGCCACACTGTCCTCTTTGCAAAAATAGCCAATTTTATCTAATAGTTAAATTACTAACCAAAAAGTAGCCGATTTTGTATTTTTGTTTCAATAACCATTTTCATATATTTACTTAAGAGAAAAAAAAATAGAATTTATAAAATGATCAGATTTACATTTGTTTACAAAAATGACGAGATTTTCATTTTTTTTGCAAAAATGATCAGTTTTGTATTATTTTTTTTGCGAAAACAACTGACTTTCTTCTCTTTTTATTTTATTTTAAAAAAGCGACCAAAATTAATAAAAGGACTTTGGATTTTTTTTCTTTTAGAAAAACATATAGCTATATATCAACTTCATAATAAAGATAAAATTAACACCTGATTTAATAATAGAACACAAATGTATAATAACAACAAAACACAGTCATTTCAAGTATCATAACATATTTTACTAATTCAAATAAAATAAATAAAATAATTTAATCAGAATATAAACAACATGCTTTATTATTTTTTAAAGTTACATTGCAAAGCTAATTGAACTCACAAACCCACACAAGGATGAAATATTATTTTTTTGGGAAAAGGGTCTGAAAAATGCTCCAATTTTGGTCGAAATTGCTGTTACGATACCAAACTTTATGGAGGACCTTTTACCCCTTGCACTATTTAATAGTGTATTTTAAATGAATATATGTGCCCACGTGGACACGTTACTATTTATAATTATGCAATATTTATGATGTCCACGTGGACACATATATACCTTTAAAATACACTATTAAATAGTGCATGGGGTAAAAGGTCCTTTCCAAAGTTCGGTATCATAACAACAATTTCGGTCAAAGTTCGAATATATTTCAGACTTTTTTCCCTATTTTTAGAAGAAGACTTTGTACTTTCTATTCTTATGATTTTCCTTCTTCTATTTTTTTTCTCTTCCCTTCTCTTTTCTTGTTCTCCTCTTGTTTTTTTAAAATGAAAGAAGAATTGGGTTTAAATAGGTGTTGAGTATTAAACACCCACTCTTCTTGAAAACTTAAGAGATAATGCATGCATTAGACTCTTTACCTTCCCAATGTGCCACCCAAGATGACCAATGAATTTTTTTTAATTTCTTTTTCTTTTTCTTTTTCCAAGAGAAGATTAATTAACAAGACTGCATTGCTCTTTTATATGATCCATTTCTTTTATTCATTAATTGAATAATAGCTAAATGAGTCATCTGAAAATTTAAAATAGGCCCAAAAGGTAGACCCATTTGGACATGACCCAAAAATCAAAAGAAGAACCAGTCCACTAACACAAAATTCAAACATCTAACCTATCTTGAATATCAAACACAACAAATAAGACAGAAAATTAAAAATAAAAATTAAAAAAATAAAATTCAAGCAAAACTTCAACATGATAAAACTTAAAGAACACTAACAAAATAATACAAAATTCGGCACCAAAATAACTTATATGATTAAGAAAGGTTGTGATAGTGGCGGATTCAGATAGAGGATGAGAGGGAAAAAAGATTGACATAAATTTTCGGGTGAGTGGGGTCATCGAAATTTTTTTTGACGGAATTTTGACATAAAATTTATATCAAAAGATAGCCCTTGAAGAGCTCTACACATTTATGTGCCGGGTATAAGATGGGGTGACCGGAACTTCATAAATCTAAAGAAAAAGTGATGATTTGTGTTCAGTTTTTCTTAGATCTATGACGTTTGGCTACGGATAAAGATGAATGGTTTGTGGATTTGTGTAGAGGAGGGTGAAAGGAAGAAGTGGTAAAATTTTGGAAATATTTTCCGTCCATGGGGTGGTGGCCGCCTGCGGCAGTGGAGGTGGCCAACCAGCGGTGATGGTGGTAGGAGGAAGCAAGGGGGGAAGAAAAATAAAATAAAAATAAGGCCAAAATTCTGATTTTTGGAGTTTTGTATTTTTTGGTAGGGTCACATAAGAGCCCTTGGATCAAAATGTTATGAATGGTTGAGATTAAATCTTGACCATGCTATTGGATTGGATCTAAAACTGATTGGGCTATAATAATTGGGTCTAAATCACCCCAATTCAATCAACATTGAGTCATTTGGGCCAATTAAAAAAAACAAAACAAACAAAGACAAACAAATCAAAATATAAAAGGAAAAAAAACTTAAATATACAAATAAAGTATATTAATTACCACTATATGACAATAGTTTTTTTTTTCACCTATATAACATTAGTTTTTTTTTCAAAGTTATGTTTTATATTAAAAAAAATAAAAAATTAAAAACGTGAATTCGTGCTCCATGATTTATGGTATTCCCAATTTTTTTCAAATCCCATGATTTACTCAAAGTGGTTATAAATATTTGTTGCGTCCAAAAGCACACACAAGTGCACGTGGTCACTCAAGTAGTACAACGACTCTTTCGAGCCGGATTATCGAACCCAAAGGACTTCAAATCAATAAATAATAACTTTATTGTGTCTAAAATAAATTTACTTATGCGACGGACAATTTCAGGAATTTGTTTATAACTACTAAGTTGAATAATCTCCAAAATTAATTACTACAATTAAACAGTTTCAAACAAGGGAATTTCACAATTTGGGAAAATATTTCAGGGTTGTAGCATATACCGATTTCAAGCATAATATTAATTCATCCTAGCATTCGACATGTTAACCTCATTATGGATTTACAAGGTTAATTTTACGATCATGATCTCCCGACCTCTAATCTCCTACCACCATTGAAAGCCTAACTGCATTGTTGAGCGGGGATAGGCATGAACCAATAGCGGAGCCTTAAGCTATCATCTTGCATATTAATCAAGCGCGGTATATAGGTATAAGACTATCCTATATACGAAACACTCTAAGCTTTACCCTAGAATGAACACGCTTCTCACATTCTTTGGTCTATCCCTCTATTCATCTTTCGAATTTAAGAGTGGACACTGAATTTATTTTAATGTTGATCAGTCATTAAAATAGTTAAATAAGAATGTAAGCATAAATCACAAGAAACCCCATCTCATACTAGAAACAAATAGTATTACACCATTAATCGTAGCTACAACCCTAGAATAATGAAATTTAGCTACTCATAGAATAAAACATCATCAAATAATGTTTATGTATCATAAAAGGGTTTACCAAAATGAAGGAGTAGAAGAAAAGCCCTAGATAGTGTCAGCAAAATCGCCCAAATCGCTCTTCTCTAGTTTTCCAAAAACTGGATAATAATAAATTTACACAACTAGGCTATTTATAGTCTGAAATAAAACACGTGACAAAAATTATGGCGTCCAAGTTCGCGACGCAAACCTGTTCCCTCGCAACAATTTGTGCATAGAAGGATCCTCTCCGCGACGCGCTCCTGACGCGCACTCCACTGTTAAGTAGAATTTGTTTTCTGCATACAGGTTTAGCTCCGCAACGCGGAGGTGCTACCTCCTAGTGTATTTTCCACCTTCTTGGCCATTCTCCTCAGCAACTTCGTCTTCTATTTTCCGACCTTTCTCCATGTGCCCTTTTTAGCTCCTTCTTCTTTGCTTTTCACCCTGAATCATCTAATCATATTGGTTAGAGGAAACGCAATCAATAGACTCTAAAATTTCAGTTGTGACTAAGAAATTGCTCTCAAACTTAGCTATATATATGAGATAAATTGGTTATTAGGCACATAAATACTCCTAAGATCAATATTCTCTCCTACCAATAAAAGGTTTCTTGACAAATATAAAACTCTCTTTTCATTTATTCTGATCTACTGTTCAATCATGGATACCAATAATTATTCAATCCTAATTCAACATAAAGGACGTTGGGACGCATCAGGTGTTAATTATACTTTCAATATATAATTGGTGTTTTTTTAATCATGTAATTGTAAAACATGATCATTGTTGTTGTTACTCACCAATTCCGTGATTTGAAATTTATTTATTTTTATTAATTTTTTTAGTTTTTTCTATGACTTTGAGATTCGGAAGACAAATAATATTTAGTGATTTTCTTTTTTGGTAATTGATTTGGTAAAAGTAATCTTTTTTAATTATCAAAATTATGGAATGCAAGTTCAGTATGCTACTGTTTTTTTGTTGGTGTCATTTCGTATATGTTTTAATGTTCATGTTTATGGTAAACATATTGATTAAATTTTGATACAAATAGTGGTTTAAACACTTTATTTACGTTAAAAATAACTTTTAAAAATAATAAATTTTGTCTATCCTAAGTTGTTTAATTAATGGTGTCCTATAGGTTGTTGTTGATATTCACCCATTCAGACTTTCTGATTTTTTTTATTAATTCTTTAGTATTTTGAGAATATTTATTGAATATTTAGTAATTATCTGGTTTGGTAATTTATTTGGTGAATTTAATTATTTTTAATTATCAAAATGCTGGACTGCATTCAGAGTTGATTTTATTTGGTGAAATTAATCGTTTTATTTGGTGAACTGCTGATTTATTTTGGTGTCATTCAGCTGTGGTTGTATTGTTGTACATAATAATGGTGAACAAAGTGATCATATGTTGGTACATGATGGTGCTGTAAACACCATATTTGTCTATCAAAAATTGTTTACTCACTAATTCCGTGATTTGGTGAAATTAATGGTTTTAATTTAATTGGTGAACTGCTAATTTTTTTTTGGTATCATTCAGCTTTGGTTGTATTGTTGTACATAATAAAGGTGAACAAAGTGATCATATGTTGGTACATAATGGTGCTGTAAACACCATATTTAAGTTGTAATTTATCTTGTCAGCAAAAACATGCTTTGGTCCCTAATGTTTGACGAGGGAAGTGACCATTCTGTTTGACGAGGTTCACAACAAATAATCCCTAATATTTTGGTGTGAAACAGGTAGATATGTTGATTATGATATTGAAGGTGTGATATATGATGCAAATACCAAATATGAAGGTTTAATTACCACTATTGCTTCCCAATTAGGCGTGGACACTACAATCTTTCATTTAGAACTAAAAATATGTCGTTGGTGGTCCATCTCCACCAACGAAGATTCATAACGATATAGGCGTCCAGGTTTATTTAGATCAGAAAAATTGCAATTCCGATTTCTTTTCAAAATATCCATTATGTGTAACATGTGTGGATAGAGCTATGGAAGCCACTGATTATCAAATTGGTGTCCAAACAAAAAGGCACGATATTATTAGATCAAACACACTACTTTTGGTTAGGGTAGAACCAATTTTAGATGAGTGTATTGAAGGAGATGAAGGAACTGAGACAATCTCAAATCCTCAACACGATTTTGTGGCAGAAGATCAAGTTTATCTAAACAATCAAATTATAACAGAAGTTATGAAAACATATGCAATTTTAAGGGAGTTCTGTTTCATTGCTAAAAGGTCAAGTACTACATGATAAAATTCCTGTTTTTGTATATTGTTACCATGTTATTTAAATTTGTATTTCAACAACTTAACATGCATATTGTGGTGGAATTTTGACATTTATTAACTAAAGTGTCCTACGGATAATTGTTCATGGTATTTTAAATCATCTCGGTTAAATAAGTCCAATTTGTTCAAAGTGAGGAAATTTTGCGAGACACATACGTGCCATTGAAGAACAGAGTTCATACAAAGCGGCAGTCTACAAGTATTGTGTTTGCTGCAATGTTAGTTGAAAAGTTAGTTGACGCAAAAACAATTTACACACCAATTGACATACAGGCAGACATGCTACGAACACATGGAATTTCATTAACATACATGCAAGCATGGAGAGGGAAATCAAAGGAAATCAAGACATTTAGAGGTGACCCTGCAGAATCATATGAAAAAATACCAATGTATTTATATATATTGAAAACAACATATCCAGGGACTATATATTGTGAATTATAAAAAACCCAATGAAAATCATTTTTATATTCATTTATAGCACTTGATGCGAGTATTAGAGGATGAGAATATTGTTGACCAATAGTTGTAGTTGATGGCACACATTTGAAATCAACATATGAAGGAACAATGTTGATAGCTAGCACATTGGATCCAGGAGATATGTTTAATATTTTGTTAAAATAAACAACGCAAACTTAGCTATATTTTGAAAACTTTACATGTATAACTTGGTTTGGTAAAATTTAATGTTTTTACTTAGCAACACTGGTGGACTGCAATATTGATGTAAATCTGGTTTCTGTTGGTGTCATTCATCATTGGTTTTTTTAAATACATAATGGTGTATAATTTGATCCTATTTGTGGTATATATCTGTTCGTGTCATTCATCATTGGTTTTTTTAAATACATAATGGTGTATAATTTGATCCTATTTGTGGTATATATCTGTTGGTGTCATTCATCATTATCATGCATATATATATATTTATTTGTACCTTATGCTATATAATCAATTTTATTTGTAACTTATGCTATATAATCTGGTTTGCTTATAGGGCATATCTTGCCACTTGCATACAACATTGTTGATTCAGAAAATGACAATTCATGGTTGTGGTTCTCTCAAAATTTCAAAACTGCATTTGGTGATAGAGATGATATGTGTTTTGTTTTTCTGATAGAAATAAGAGTATATGGAATGCTACTGCCTCGGTTTATCCCGAATTTTGACATTATGCTTGTATTTATCATCTGTGGACAAATTTGCTAAAGAAAACACACAAAGATATTGAAGAAGTGAGAGAATTATTCTTCAATCTAGCAAAAGCATACACTGTGCAAGAGTTTGATGAACTGATGGAATAGATGGATCAGATTAATCCAAGATATCGTGCATATCTAGAGAAAGAAAATTATGAAAAATGGTCGCATTTCCATTCACCAATAAAGAGGACTTGGACTTTAACAAGTAACATTGCAGAATCAATCAATAATGCAATTCTAGTTGGAAGAAGGTTATCAGTGGTGTCTTTGTTGGAATTTATGCACAAGACAATTGAAGCTTGGAACGAGAAACAAAATGAAGAAGGAAGAAAAACTACAACAACCTTAACCAATAAATACAATGAAATGTTGGAGGACAACAATAAAATATCGCATCGTATGACTGTAAGTTTAAACATGTCTTTAAGGTTATACTTTATGTTGGTTTTTTAATAGTGTTAATTTGGTTTTGTTTCAAATGAAGGTACGCATCAACTGAACTTCTACATACAATTATAGATGGTGCAAAAAGGTTTACACTCTGTCTAAATACTAGAATGTTCAGTTGCGGACGATTTCAACATGATGAGATTGCTTGTAGTCATGCAATTGCAGCTATCAGTTACAGAAACAACCATTGCGAAGATTATTGTTCAGCATATTATAGTTGTAATGACCCGAAAAATTATTTTTAGGAATTTTCACAAAATTACTGTTTTACCCATCTCGATAGTTGTCCCGAGTCACTTTTGATCAATTTGTGAAGTTGATTTGGAAATTTTTGAGCTATTTGATAACTACGGTTATTTAGTTGACGGATATTTATTAAATAATTAATTTTATTAGGTGGTCAATTGGCTAAGTACATAATTTATGTAAGACCTTATACCATTTAACCCATATTTTATTGAAATAAGTTAGTGAAATTGGGTACATAATTACTTTTAGAAAAGAAAAAAAGAAGAAGAAGCGATACATACCTGCGGCGTCGACATTCAGGTAAGGGTTTCGATTTTTGAACTCTTTACGTAATGAATTTTAAGGTTCAGAGGTAATTGGATAAATGGAATTTTTTTAAGTAATGATTGTAAATAATGGGGTAATCATGATGATGTTTGGATAGTGATGAAAAGGGTGTGAGGGCTACCGATAGTGTAGTTTTATTTTTAAAGTTCAGATTGTTCTTTCATGACTTTTAGAGATGATACAAATTTTGATATAGTGAGTCAAGAAATTAAATATTGATACATTATATTATATGAAAACTATTAGGGTTGCATTATTTTGAGAAGTTGAAATTTAACTCTAGGCTTGAAACGTGGAAAATATGATGATTGAAATGTTAATTGGCCTCAAGATTTAGGAACTTGATTATAAATTTGGGTGAATTTTTAGGTCAAGGCTAAACACATAGTAATATGAGTGTTGTTAGTTTTGAAATCTTATTGTGGTCATTTATTTGAATAGATTACTTTGAGTTGGACGTTCAACGAAAGGGGAAGGCTCAAGTTCCGAAGTGAATTTTTGATTGATTGAGGCATGTAGATTTCTAAACCCTTGTTAAGTTTATGGAATTCGTGTATTTCCTTGTAATTTGTGTTTGGGGGGGTAATGAGACTTGGTGATGGGTTGACTTGTCCACATTGATTAATTCTAAAGATGAAAAAGGGGTAACAAAAGGCAATGTGATTAAATTGTTTGTGTGTGATATGTTGAGAATGATTTTGAAAGGCTTGTTGAATCATTGTTGATGTTGTATCATGATTGTGTTATTGTGAATTGTGCAATGTTATGAAAATGATCATCTCCTCATTATTTGTGTGAGCATGTCATTTGCATTAATTTGAGACATGGTTGTGACAAGGGTTATGTGAATTGAGAAAAAATTAAAGAGGATGTACCGTTTCGAGGGACGTATCGCGCGCCGTGATGGATACTATATTTCGATGGACGTGTCGCGCGCCACGACGAATACTATATTTCTAGGGATGTATCACGCGCCACGATGGTTATTATTCTCGAGGGTGGTATCGCACACCGCGATGGATGCATGGATAGATATGTCCCCCATGGGTCCCGGACTGAGAGACAACGGGTGTGTATCGTTAGGTCAAACATGTATCACTATACTTGACATTGCATTGCACATCTTTATCATTGGTGAACTTGATCTTGTGTGTTGCTGATCGTGTGAGTGCCTTTCTGTGGAACTTGTGACTGATGAATATTGAGCCTGTTGTTGAAGAGTTACAATTGCTAGAGTGTTGTTGTTGAGGATATGAAATTGTTAGAGTATTGTTGTTAAGGATATGAAATTGTTAGAGTGTTGTTGTTGAGCTATTGTAAATTGTGAATTGTTAGGTTGGGCTAGTTTTATGCAGGTTGTAGTTGTGGAGGTTCGGTTGGTGTGTAAAAGAGTATCCGTATTCTATTCGCTTAGCTTGTGTTTAAAAGTTTACTTGCTGAGTACCGTGTGGTTTGGTACTCACCCCTTGCTACTACATTTTTTTGTAGGTTACTAGCCCGGACCTTTGTGATATTTTCTCTTATCCTTGTCTGAGGCTTCTTGTGGAGGTTTGTGAGGTAGCTGCTTGTCATTCCAGCGGACCTTCTTTCTCCTTAATTATGATCTTGTTCTATTCTAGAAACAATGTCATTTGAAACTTGTATTTTCTTTCAATTTTGTTATAACACATTAGAGGCTTGTACACGTGACAACCAGGTTTTGGGGTATTTTTAAGTTGATTTTAAATTTCTGCATTTTATCGTAAATGTTGAGTTTTGACTGACTTGTCTTGGTGGAATAATATGAGTGCTATCACGTCCATTTTTGGGTCGTGACAATAGTAATAAATATTTTCAAGATACTTATGCAATTCCAATAGAACCATTGCCTTGCGAAAGCGCTTGAAATATTACATCACATATTTTGGAAGAAGAACTGCTGCCACCAATTACAAGAAAACAACCCGGAAAACCACCAAGTAAAGACCGTAAGAAGGGATTTACCGAAGAAAAATACAAAAGGAGTAAAGTAACTTGTAGTAAATGTGGTACATCAGGACATAACAAAAAAACATGCTCTAAGTTTGCTTATCAAACTTAACAATGATGCATTATTTTGCAATTTTCTTGATTGGTTTTTCTTTCTTCTTCCAAATCTTCTGGAATTCTTTAAGAATGCAGGTTATTACAACTTTGGTTATTCTTCAATAGTTTATTTCCATTAATGGTTATTTAATGTACATGTAGTTGGTATTGTCGTGTATGGTTGAAATGCATTTATTAAATACCAACTTAAAACTTGCAAAAAAAATAAAACAACTATTTAGAGTAATACAACAAAAAAATTGGTATACTGTTGGGAGTAATACAACATAATTCTGTCATATTATTAGTTATATAGAGAGACTAAAATGTTGGTATTATGTACCAACAACATACATTGAAATTCAAACGTTTGGATTATATACTAAAATCACACATTGTTCTATTACAAACCAAACGCACACCATTAAGTTAACACAATATATTCACCCAAAATAATTAACCAAAAAAATAGTGATTGAATTCCTAAATGAACAGAACATCCAACAATGGTTTCAACAACATCAAAAAAATATAAACACAGAGTATTATCCAGAGGGAATTAATTTGATTGGATAATTTGATGAAATTAGTCAGAAGTATTGGACTAACAATTATTGTTGTTGGCGAAGTTGAAGCAAACCATAATTCAACATCATTTTTAAACCGCTTTATTGAGACACTTTTCTTTTACAGTGCATTTTTTTATTGCTCCGAGGACTGCATGGATCGAGGAAGTCCATGGCAAACAACGATCAAATAGATGTATTTTGATGAAGGTATTCGAACATCATGATGGCTGAAGCTGAGGACAGGTTCACCAGGAATGTGAAGCTTGAAGTATGGAGAGCATTCTTTGCAAGATTTGGTATGGTAGAAGAAGAGCTTAGTGAGTCAGCTTGGTATCAAGCTCATCTGATTCTCAAGCAATTTGGCCAAGGCATTTCTTGTGATCTTCAAAAAGGATTGGAAAGGCCTCATTATTGGGTGGAAGGGAACACCAATTCATTCTCTATCCATTTGGAAGTTCTTGTAAGAAAACAATTTGCTTTTATTGAGAAAACAAATTGGATGCTTGGACCATAAGTCATCTCCAAGCTGCCTAAATCAAGATTATATACCAAAATCACACATTGTTCTATTACAAATCAAACGCATATCATTAAGTTAACACAATATAATCACCAAATTAACGAACTAAAAAACAGTGATTAAACTCAAAAATAACAGAACATCCAAGAATGGTTTCAACAACACCCAAAAAAAAACTAAAAACATAGAGTATTATCTAGAATTAAAAGAAACCATTCGAACAAAAACATTCATGAAATTGTCTTAAAATGCAAAAAATTAATCCTTCTTTCCCTTCCAGATTATTGATGACCACCTTTCCCAAAATCTTCTTTTTCACTAACAACATCAGTATCGATTTTCCTCTTTCCATAATCTCACAACAATGCTCCATATCACAAACGAAGTTTTTCACAATAAAAAATTGGCATTAATATGTCCATATCTCCTCGACAAACATATTCAACAAAAGGACATGTATACAAACCACAATCGCTACAAATGAATAATAACATACGACATGATTAGAACATTATACGGTATTAAACAAATACAAAAAAAAAACACAATGTACTTGCACAAAATCATCAACTTGTTGTGGAATGTGTTCACGCTTCATGCAAGCCAAAGGATCCCCAACTGGTTTTTTAGAATAGTATACATACGTATTCCATTTCAGTCAATGTCTTTTCTTAATCCGTAGTAATCAGTAGTGACCAAGAACAATGGTATCATTTTTGATAGTTTTCGCACCAAACTCATGACTGCCTTAGTGTGTTTTATCCCAAAACCATATAATGAATCATATATGTAAAGACACCTACTTCTAATTAAAAAAACTACAAGAAACCAGTGAAATGCATCACTACTGTTGATTGGAATGCAAACATAATCAACATCCACCCATGGAGTATTGGCAAGAATCTTATCACTTCTTATATATTGAGCAACATCATGGTGAATATTAATCAGTCTTTCCTCTCTACCATTTGCCTCCCAAGCATCATGAATTTGTACAACCCACTTGATGAAAAATGAATCAGTTGTAGTAACTATCACACTATTGTCAGGATCATACTTGCAAAACTTACAGAGACATATCAACGTATTGTATAAATAAATGTGTTATCAAATAGCAACCAACATGATATATATATATATATAATTTATTTAACCAAAACACCAATGACTGTTCAATAACCTAAGAGACTATATATTTAAGGATCTATGTTTGTATGCTTTAGTTTTCATCCATATAAATAAACTCTCATATACTTTAGTTAGACTTAACAAAACAACAAAATAAACACAACAAACATCATATACCAAAATTAGTTTACCATAATGTGACAAGGTTAGAAATTCACCAAATCTACCCAAGGATGTCATGGAAAAGCCAACGGATAAAAACCAGTCCATCAAATCTACTCTACCAACTCCAAACTCAAAGGGAGGGTCAATTGGGTTTTTGACAGCTGTGAAGAAACTAGTTTTCCTTGCAAACAAGATATCCAGTTATAACAAGGATATTGAGAAATAATAAAATAAAATAATACATTTAAATTACTATACATACTTGCCACGTTTTCTGGATAGTTTGTTTACAATCCATTTTTAAAATGTGAGATCACATCGTCGTGCATATTAAACCCTTTGTAATGTACAAAAGGGTATTTCCATGAACAATAGATCAATGTCTTCCCCGATGTACCACCAGATTCACTTAAGTGAGTGCATGGAGATTGAGCATACTTTCCTGACAACTTGGTACGAACATGTTGAGCTGGTGTAAAATGTGTGCCTTCAACTTCAACATTACCCAATGGTTTGACCTGTATGTTTTGAACTTCAACAACACCCAAATGTGTTACAAATCTGTTTACAGAGTCAACATCAGCCAAAGATGAGACATATATTTGACCAGTTTCAAGAGCAACCAACTGTGATTCACGCGTATTTGGTATAACAAAGTCATCCAATGTAGGAGTATTCCTATTTTTACCAAAACACACAACAACATCACCGAAAAAAAGATATAAACATTATTATTTTCAGTAACCATAAAACTATTTCAATTTTTTCTAAATAGAAATAATATTAGCAGTAACCAAAAAGCTTACCTATATTATCACCACAATCTTGCAAATGTTCCACTTGAACCTCAACCCTTTCTTTTCTTGAATCCTAAAATAAAATATTATTATTCTCAATATTGAAAAAGGTGAAATTTAATTATTTATTATAATAATTCTCAACAAAAATGTTTGAAACATATTAAAAACCAACACACTATATTATATAACTAAACAGTTAACAGAAAAACAATATACTTTTCAACACTTAGATAACCAATTATTAAACTAACTTCTATCATAATTCATAATTTATACCAACTTTAATCCTACAAAAAAAATCTATCCAATATATATATGCTTCAACCATATGAAAAAACAAAAATAAAATACTTAAATACAAGATAAAATTCATTATGTATACCAACTTACATGCAAGTTGTACCATTATACAATCCATTTTTATAATCCTTATAAACAATAACACTAACATGCTGCAGACAAACTATTAAAATTTAAAAATAAATATTTCAAACTATCATAATGTATAATAAACAATCGATCAAACAAATGTAACTTGTGAATATATAATAAATTGTGAAATATAAATTACCAATAATATGCTACAAACAAACAGTGGAGTCTTAAACTAATTATATACCAATCAATCTGCATATAATAACAAACTAAAATATTAACCAAATAAATAAATAAAAGGCAATAGAATATTTACATTGGCATCACCTGCAACTTTCATATTAAACCCCTCTTTCTGAGCTGATCTATTCTCACTGTTGAATGTTTCATTAGCACATTGATCCTTAGATTCTCCGCATAAATTCCTTTCATCTTACCACTCAGAAAATTGAAATATAAGTTATAATACATGTTGAAACTCAGTAATCCGTAAAAAATGATTATCAAAAAATTAGTTTTTATGTAAATAATAAGTCCATATATTAATAAGTAGACTAATCCATTCAGCACCTAAATCTTTGTTGGTTGAAACATCATTTTGAAGAGATTTGAACTCTTCAATGATATGTTTGAATGCAGAATCAATAAACGCCTTCATTTCAACAAACTTAGCATCAACATTTTTTTCAAACTTTTGCAAGTCATTACGAACCTAACAAAATTAAAATGTTATTAATAATTCATCAACCAACATTATGACAGTAAGTAAGTAAAATTTATAATTGAACCTTCACAACTTCTTGAGCAATCTTCTGCATATCCTTACTGAATGTCATACTCGGATCACTTCCAACATTGTATGAAGAATTATGAAGCAAATCTTTGTCATTTTTTCGCACAACACTTTGAATCTGTACATTCTCATTTTGCCTTACATATCTATCGTGTTCACGCTTCTTGTTGAATGCTAAATCGGTCAAAACACTAAGGTTTTCCGCCTCAATACAAGCAAGCTCATCATCCATGAACACAAGATCTTTAAATATAAACTGCACCAGAATAAAAAAATTATGACTATAAGCTACTCATATAAAATAAATTTAATTAATAGTACCTATAGAATTTCTATTACCTGATTGTCATATTTTCTGAACATTCCTTTCTTGAGATGGTCAACATAGATCTTGTTTTTTGAAATATCCCAATTGAATATTCGAGGAGTCCGATTGGATGTACGAATTGCAATTGAAACATCAACTTTGTTGCAACATTCATAAAACCAAATTTGCAACGCAAGCGGAAACCCTTCAAACTTCACATAATCTAGATCTTTTTCCATTTAGCTCGATATGGAATGTCGTAGGTCGAAAAAAGAGAGATTGCCCCATGGATACGTAATGTATTGTCCGAACTCAACACATAAAAAATGATCTTTTGGGATATGTGAATATTTTGGTGGGAAAGACAATATGAATGTACTAATTAAATAAATCATCAACATATTAAAAAAGTATTCTTCCAAAATCAGTCCATCTTCATTATACACTCTTATGAAATTAGCTTTCAAAACCTTATCAATGGCATTTGGAAAGTAACGAGAAAGTAGCTTTGATGTACTATTATGTGAGGTCAAAATACATATTTTTCATCATTTTTTGCCTCACATTTATTATTTATATTTGTATTTTTTGAGCATGAATTTTATGAATTGTGCTAAATTGTGTATTTTATTTGTAGAATTAAATTGATGGAAAAATAAAGAAGTTTGGAGCTAAAACGAATTAAAAATGAAAGGTTGAAGAAGGAAATCAAACCTTTCTTCAACATAGGTGACAACGAGCCAGGCAGAGGTGGAAGAGATCAAACACGGGAATAAGAAGCAAGCTCGCCTTCCTTTTTGATCATTTTGATAGAGGGGGATGAAGAAAGTGGACAAAACAAACAGCTTAATGGATTAAAAGTTATAAAATAATACATAAGTTATATTGCAATTACAATTGCAATTTTTTTGTCACGTGTAAGAATATGAGGATAGGCACAAATTCTTTGAGGCGGCAGTACTCTTCACGGACAGTTCACGCGGATAGTTTCACGAGAAAAAAAAAGGAATCCAATTCCTTTTGGTTTGGGATTTCTAATTTAATTTGGACTCAATTATTTTATTTAGGATTTCTATATCTATAAATAGGATATGAAAAGTTATTTTTGAGGAGAGCGAAGAACCAAGAAATAATACACAATATAAATTTTCTTCTAGCTTAGGAACTTTGGAAGAGCCGCCGTGGAGGCCGGAGAATTGTGGTTTATTCTTTCTTCTCCTTTATTATTTATTTGTATTCGTGATTTATAAAAGATAGTTTAGCTATTGTTCTTAACTTTTAATGATTAACACAAACATATTTATTTTAATAAATTTTGATTGTGTTTTTGAGATAATGAGTAGCTAAATTTTATAACTAGGGTTGTGGGAACCATAAGCGATTAACAAAGTATGAATAGTAACTAAGAAATTTTTGAATAGTATTTTGTATGCATTGATAATTCTTTCGTTTAGAAGTCTTTTTAACGGTGACCAACGTTAGAACTCGCCTTGTTGCTACTTGCTGGACCAAGGAGGTAATCAACAA